>CAUYRT010058778.1:0-33477 GCA_963574885.1 Lepilemur ruficaudatus | reverse complement strand
CCCAGCTACTCGGGAGGCTGAGGCAGAAGGATTGCTGAGCCCAGGAGTTTGAGGTTGCTGTGAGCTAGGCTGACGCCACGGCACTCTAGCCCGGGCAACAGAGTGAGACTCTGTCTCAAAAAAAAAAAAAAAAAAAAAAAGTGACTCCTCTCTCCTAACGTCCATATTCCAACCCCAGGGAGGCTCTAGCTGGCTCTGTGTGGGTCATTGGCCCTTTCTTCACCGGAAGAGATTGGGGTACTCTGATGTCCCTGTGATTGGCAAGAGGACTGAGCAGATTCACCCACATGTCCACTGCAGGGCTGAACCAAGAAAAGACAGGTGGAGGGGCACTAACTCGGGAGCTGGGGGACAGGGTTCTACCCTTGGTTGCGCCTACTAAGCACTTGGATGACCTTCAGAAAATGATTGGCCTCTTGCCTCTGCACCCATTCCTTTCTAAAGAGGGAACTGGGTTTGAGTTTGTAACGTAATCCAAGATTCTAAGGTCTTATGCTCTGTCCAATAAGAAATTGTAATACACAGGGTGCTTTGACTTGGACCTAGGTACAGAGCACAAAACAACAATGGAAAATAAAAGCGGAACCAGAAAGGAAATGGTCCGAAACAATGGCTGACGTGGATGAAACTTACTGTGGGTGGGCCAGGCATTATCGAACGCTTTATTTGGATTAACACATTTTTAATTTTCAAGAACTCTTTCTTGTTCTCTGATCCATTTCAAAACATCCTGTTACATCTCTGTGCCTCAGTTTCCTCATCTGTAAAAGGGGGATGATAATCTGACTGACTTTGTGAGGATTAAGTGAGATGATGCATGTTAAGCACTGAGAAATGCCAGGAATATAATAACCATTCAATAAACTTTATCACGATTATTTTTCTTGGTTTTCTCCATAGTAGACACTTTGGGGGGAAGTTTTGTCTCTTTGCTAATTCACTGATCCCTTCTCCATCTGCCTGCCCTCATTCAAAATGTTTTGCAATTTCTTTTACTGCCAGTGTATCTTTGATTTTCTATGTCCTTTTTTAATCAGTTTGGTCATTTTAGGGTAGAAAAGGCAATTAATGCACTCAGGCAATCTGACACTGTTAACCCCTGTCCTCCACCAGTTCTTAGTTTTTGGTAATTGAACATGTTTTCTTTTTTCGATCTTGTTTTATTTAACCTATGACATTTTTAAAGGCTCACAGTTAATCGTGTGGGCTTTCTTTTCCTCATCAGCAGAGTGTGACTAATTATATGTAATCTCCAGCCTGCCGTCTGGAACATGGGAAGGGCTGAACGAATATTTGTGGTGCACCCTCCTATCTTTATTCTCTTTATCTTAATGCATTTCATGGTTTCTGGCTGTGGGTAGCCACTAATAAGCTTCATTCCAAACTGGGTGAGGTGGTGGAAGCGGTGAATCTCCTCTCACTCATCCAGAAAGACATGGGAGAACAGGGTTTATTTCAGCAGGGTTTAAATCATGGGCAGAGACCGCCGGCCGGGCTGTGTATAAGGGCGTTCTGTCATATGGTGCAGTGGTAAACCATGGCTGAAGGTAGGAGGGGGAGAGTGAACCAAAGGATTCTTTGTGGGTGTGCTGCCCAAGGAAGGGTGGATCATACCATGACCTGGTGATGTCCAACAAGGAGATCCAAGAGCTCTTGTCATTGACTCACTCATTCATTCATTCCGCAAATATTGACTGAGTGATTGCGATATGCCAGGAGCTGACGGTACCTCAGTGAACAAGACAAATGAAGTCTGTGCTTCCATGAGTGCCCCATGCCACTGGCATAGGGTGAAACAGCTTTGCCTGACATCAGGAATTTTATTCAGTATCACATAAATGTCATATCAACCTAACTCTATTCTCTATTGCTAACCCCATACCCCAACCATGGAGGGTGAAAAAGCCAAGTCTTGCTTTCCCAGCTTCTCCTGCAGCCACGGGAGTCACATGACATTGTTCTATGCAATGTTACTTAAGCAGCTGTCTGCTGAGCGTTTGGGGGAAGGAATTTGCTTCATCTGAGGGAAAGGATGCATGCAGCTGGTGCTGCCTCTCCCCCCTCTTCCTTCTCTGCCTTTGAACATGATGCGATGCTTAGAGCTCAACAGCCGTCATGCTGGAAGGACCAAGAGAGTCAGGGTTGAAAAGCAGAGCCAATGCCAGCAATACCTGCTGTGGACTTATCTGAGCCCCTTATTTATTTTACCTACCATAATTTAGGTTTGTTGTTAGTCATAGCTGAAAACATTGTTAACTGACACATCAAGATAGCAATAAACATAAACACTGTCTCTTTTCTTTTCCTTCTTAAAATGAAACCTCAGAAGTGTTCCCAAACTAATTATTTTTCTAAAAATTTAAATTGCCATTGACTAGTCTTTTACTTAATATTTTTGGCAGAGCAATAAACATCTCTCAGTTAGTAATCACTCTGGAGTAGAAAGCCAATCTGGCGTCAATTAACAAAAGCTCCTTTCATGTTCTTCAAAACATGAATATTCCAGCTCGGATGCAAAATAGGGCTTTGACAACTCCAAGAACTGAACATTTCTGCTTCCTTAAGCCTCAGAGGTATAGGGATGCTAACTCTAACATACAGGTTGAGAAAAGGAGGAAGATTCTATAACCAGCTCAGAAAAAGGAAAGAACACAAATCCAGCAGAGACACAGACATCATAACTGTGAGCCAAAATAAAATTTTAAGGCTCCCCCCCACCGACTGACTGAATGGACCCCCTCGTGGCCAAAGGACTCTCCTAAAATTGTCTGCCAGGAGGAGGGAGGTCAGACATGCCTCATCATGCCTCCCTCCCTTCTTGGAGTCCTTTGTGACTCACTGACAGGCCTAAGGGTATGCAAGACAAACCTGCAGGTCCTCGATTTGCATAACAAATCTATGTCCGGTGGCTTATCTCTGATAACCATTCCTTATGTTAAAACATTCCAAGCCTCTAGACAAAGCTTCATGTCTCTAACCAATTACAAGCCAAAGAATCTTTATAACCTGTAAGCCCCCGCTTCGAGATGTCCCACCTTTTTGGGCCAAACCAATGTATGCTTCCCATGTATTGATTGATGACTTTACCTGTAACCCCTGTCTCCCTGAAATGTATAAAACCAAACTGTTACCTAACCGCCTTGAATCCACTTGCTCAAGGTTTCTTGGGAGTGGCTCCGGGTCATGGTCCTCAAATTTGGCTCAGAATAAACTTTTTAAATATTTCATTGTTTGGATTTTTCCCAGGCCCCTCCCTCTCACCTCCTGTCCTCACTAGCTCAGAAAGTCCCTCTGGAGCAGCGCAGACTCCCTCCCACCCTCCCACCCGCTGTGTCCCTGGGACCTCAGACTCTCCCGACCTGCCCCTCCCCCCAGCCTCAGCTTCGCTGCCTTCTGGCTCTTTCCATGAGCTCATAAATGCAGCCAAGCTTCCCTCATCAGAAAGCACACACACAGATAAAGTAAAATAAAAAAAAACTTGCTACACACACACAGAGGCAGAAGCAAAAATAAAAGCCAACTGATAGTCTGGGAAAAGATCTTTGCCACAAAGAGACCAAACAAGGGGCAAAAACCTCATTGATGAGCTCAAACAAATCAATACGCAACATACAAAGAGCCTAGATCCTACTCTTTGATCTAGGAATTTCATTTCTAGGAAATAAATGTACACTGGCAGCCCAAGCATGCTCCCTCGTAGAGCTAGCTGGGTCTAGGTACAGCCATTCTAGAAGTTCATACACGCTGACTACCAGGTTAATTCCTTTCCGGGGAAAAATCTGGCAATGTATAAATTTATGCATAAATTCAATGTAACATTATCTAAAAGACCCAAATATTTTTTTAAATCCCAAATGTCAAAGGAGATCCATTAAGTATGATATAACAAGAGGTAAGCATGGGGAAAAATAAAAAATGTTTGAGGGGTGAAGAATATTCATGAAATTACGCTAATGGAAAAAATTATATAGAAAAATATTCAAATATATAAAAAATGTTTCTAAAAAGCTTGGGAAAAAAGCCAAATTTTAATAATAATTATCTCCAAGTATGCAAACATAGAATTCTTTTCCTACTTCTTTCACTTAATTCACTGAAGCAACATTTAGTAAGCACCTACAGGTGCCAGGTAGGCACTGGGAGGATCTTCCTTCCCTCCAGGGGCTTCCAGTCTGGATGGGAGGGAGGGGAGGGTGGGGTGGGGGGTCAGCCCGTGAAAGCGCAGGCTGCGGCAGGAGAGCGAGCACACCTGGGCTGAGCACACCTGGGCGTACTGGAAGGCAGCTGGGGAGAGTGAAGCGCTCACTCTAGAGCTTGCCTGGGCCGGTTGGTTGGTGGAACCATCTACCTGCCATCACCTTTGGGGACCTGCATACCCTGCTGCCCTGGGTCCAGGACCCCACGACAAGGCGTTTCGGAGTTGCTGGGGGTGACGAGGTGGGTCACAACCTCCTCATGTTCCACACAAGCCACCTGCAGAGATTCTGCCGTTCCCCGCCCCCCACCTTGCCCTGGGGCCCATCACTCACCCCGGAACACCCCGCTACCCCAGGCAGCTACAGGGCTTCAACTGGTACAAGGAGACAGAACACATTTTTTAGAAGACTCTCCGTTTTGGAGTTTGTCCTTTAATACTGAGGCGCCCTAGCAGACAAGCAGGCACCGGAAGCATTAGAAAAAGTTGGGGAGAAAAGCTAATGACGGAGAGGATGCATCTCTCCGCTCCCTTTCTTTTCTGTTGTATCTTGGCCTTTGATCTGGGGACCCCCCTTAGGGATTTCAGCTGTGGAAACAGTAGCCGGGTTTGGGGGCCTGGAGAAGGTTTGAAGCTGGGGAGGGCGGTGGGGGGATGGGAGGTAATCCTGGCCCCGTCTGGGCCCTGCTCGGTGAGCCTGGCAGGGTGGCCCCCCGTTCTTTGGGAGGAGGTGACAAAGGGGAAGTCCTCGGTGGCTGGAGAAGGGAAGGCCAGAACTCGCCGATATGCCCAGGTGCTCCTGGCACATTTGCTGAATGAGGCTCAGCGACCCCAAGGGGCCTGCGGGAAACACTCAGCACTGGGGGAGGGGAAGACAGAGCAGAAAGGGTGTCCCGGGAGAGGGCTGGGTGCGGGGTGCACAGCTCTTTAACTCTCTCAGAGCCAGGGCTCGGCTGAATCTGTCGAGGAGGTGGGGACGTCTACCTCCAGGTGACGGATGCGGAAACTGAGGCAAGGGGACTCGCCCTAGCAGTGAAGCGGGTGGGCTCTGGGCCAGAGCCTGCCCGGGCGCGGCACAGCTCCCACCTGGACCCGAACCTCCGCCGGCGGGAGAGGCGGGAGGGGAGGGCAGCCCGCGGGCTGCAGGGAGGGTCGCCGCGATCCGAGAGGGAGCGCTTGGGCGCGGGGCTCCAGCCGGCTCTGCCCAGCCCCCGGCCCTCACCGTCCACCCGGAGGCCTTCGCCTTCCCGGCACGCCGGGCCCTCAGCATCCCACGGGCGCGGCGCCCCTCCAGCCGCCGTCCCTCCGGGGCCCGGGGCGAGCACAGCGGGCGCCCAGGCCTCCCCAGGCGACCCCGCGCCCCGCGGCTGAGCGGCGCGGCTCGCCCAAGGTCGTAGCGCTCCGCGGGGCCGCACTCGGACCCCGGCGTCTCGTCCCCCGCGGGGCGCGCCCTCCCCTCGGGGCCGGGGCTCCCGGGCGGCCGCGGCGCTCAACTTCGGGGCGCAGCGGGCGGCCGGGACCGCCGCGCGGGGTTCGTGCGAGCACAAATGTCGCCTCCGGAACAGGTGGCCAGGCTGGGCGGCTGCCGGGCGCACCCAACCCTTCCCTCGCGGAGCGCCCCCTCCCCACCCGACCGCGGCCCGGAGCCCCCCGCCCGCCGCACCCCGGCGCGGCCCCCAGTACCTCCGGCTCCCGCGGCGGCCGGCAGCGGACGAGCGGGCCCGGCGGGCGGGCGGTCGGCGGCAAGAGGGCAGTGCCCGGGGCGGGGTCAGCACCGCCCCGCCCCGCGCTACGCCGGCCCAGCTGGCCCGGGTCCCCCGCGGCGCCGCGCGCCTTTGAGGCAAGCCGGGCCGGGCGGTCACCTCCCTGCGCGCCCACAGGTTTAGAGCGCTCCCGGTGACTCCCTGCGCCGACACTAGGAGTTTATCATCCCATTTCACAGATGAGACAACTGAGGCGCAGAGCGGTTAAGTACCGTGAATGTCCTGCAGTTGAACAGGGACTTTATCGCTCTTTGAACCCGGGTCTGCCGGATGCCACCGCCGCAGGCTGGGACCGAGCTTAATGCTTTGCTCTTGTCATCCCAGTAATTTACTGAATTTCAGCTATTTGCTTGAACCAGGGGTGGGGAACCTGCGGCCTCGAGGCCACATGTGGCCCTCCAGATCCCCAAGTGTGGCCCCTCCACCGAATCCAAACCTTTTTTCAAAGAGATTTGTTCTGTAAAATTTGCATTCAGTCAAAAGGCCAAAAGGCTGCACTCCAAGATCCAGAACCTTTACAATTTCCAGGTGTCCCTGACGCCACTGGTCCTTCCCCCTCTCTGTCTCCTCTATCCTTGTTTTCACCTGCCCCTTGCCCAGCCTCTCACTCCTCTGCCAACCTGGTGCCCAGGCCACTGAGAAAATGGAGACACTCTGTTCTGCCTGGCACATAGTAGGTGCCCAATAAATATGCTTTGAATGAAGGAATCCGTAGAAAATTCCCACCAGCGCCCCCCACCCACCTTCTGAGTGGCTCCCGGCCCCTCCTCCTCCTGGGACCACCCCTCCACCTGTCCGCAGGTCCTCATGCCTCCAGCCAACATCAGTCTGCGATTCCGCCCGCTCTCCCCTCTCCTGGGATCATTCTCTCAAACACTGTGACTTTTTCCATCTTACAACTAAAGCAAGGACACAAAAATCCCTGTCACGACCCCTCTCCCCCTCCAGCTGCCACTGCCTCCCTTTTCTCCATCCCTGTGTGGCACAAGTCCTCAGAGCTATCCACACACACTGGCCCCAGCTCTCACCTACTGCTCTCCCTTAAATCCCCGCCAGGCGGGCTCTTGCCCCTCACTGATCCTCCGTCTGGGTCCCCTTGTGTCCCTGTCACTATGGCCAATGCCCAAGTCTCAGCCTTTGTGTTTCCGGCCCCTCCAGCAGTGTTTGTCATGTCCCTGCGGAGCACCTTCCTCCCTTGGCTTCCCGGCCACTTGCTTGCCTGGTTCCCCTGCGACCTCCCTGGCCGCCCTCGGCGCCTTTGCTAGCTCCCTCCCTCCTCGCCATCTCCGGACTCCCATGGCCGGGCCGTGCTCCACCTTTGATCTTCTGTCCTTTCCGTGCTCTTTACCCAGATGTTGTCAGCCTGCCTCCTGGCTTAGGAGACCCTCTGCTACACTCTGAATGGTTGTGTCCCCCCAAAATCCATAGTTGGCCCTGAGGGTGGAGCCCTGGTGATGGGATAAGAGCCCTTAGGAAAGATGCCTGAGAATCTCCTTCCTTCTTCCACCAGGCGAGGGCACAGCTAGCGGGCGCCATTGAGGAGACATCGGCCCCTCACCAGACACTGGTCCGCTGGTGTCTTTTGTTACAGCAACATGAACTAGAACACCATCTATCTGCTGATGATCCCGGTGGGACGCGCTGCAGACCTCCCTTCACGTCCCTCCCTCCGGCGTCCCGAGTCCCCCTTCCCCCGCCAAGGCTGACCTCGTGTGGCTTCCCCGACTCGGTTAATGGAAACTGTTTCCCAGGTGCCCCAGCCAGACATTGACTCCTCTCTCCGTCCACACTCACCCCAACAGCAAATCCCATCAGCGCCACGTTAAACATGTTGAGTCAGACAATTCTCACCCCATGGCCCTGTCCAAGCCACCAGCATGTCCCCTGGCCAAGTGCTGTGACCTCCTCCCACTGGTGCCCTACCCTGCCCGTGTGGGTTCTCCCAACAGCAGCCGGAGGGGTGATGTTAGGACCTAAGTCCGTCACCTCCCTGCTCTGCCCCAGACCCTCCAGTAGCTTCTCATGGAATCAAAAAAAAAAAGCCCAGTCCTGCCTCTTTCTGACCTGGCCTCCCTCCCCGGCCTGACTCTGCCCAGCCATGTGGCCTCCGTGTGGGTCCTCGCCCCTCCCGGATGTCTGTGTGCCTCCCGCCCTCACCTCCTGCGGGTTTGTGCTCAAATGTCAGCTTAGTGAGGCTTCTCTGCCCGCCCTGTCCCAAATGGACACGCCCGTTCCTCTTCTCGCCCGGCATACACCCCCATACACTTGTCACCGTGTGACGTGCTTTCTGTGTCACTTTCTTGTATCTCCTGCATTGCCGTCCCCTTCGCTAGAGTGAGCTCCCAGGGCAGGGCTTCCTGCTGCCTTGTTCACAGTTGCGTCCCTTTCCTGGCACAGTGTGGAACCAGAGCCAGTCACTCAGCAAAGGGAGTGAGTGAACTCGGAGCCTTCCACCACTTGCATGGAACATTCCCAATGCTCTCTCTTTGTACCGGCTTCCTCGTTCCAATACCTGTGTCTTAGAGGGAAACTTCATATTACCGCCCTAAGTAGAACACCACTATCTCCAACGTAGATTAGAAGGCAACAGTAAAAATAAAAATAAAACAATGTTCTAAAGCTGGAGTGAGTTCTGTTGCCTAAGGGCTAACCCCCTCCTGCCCTCTACTTGTTAAAAGAGAGGCTCACCAAGTGCAGAGGATATTAAAGACAGGCTGGCACTCAGCACAGACTTGCCCCCGGACCTCAGCAGAAGGGTTAAAAAAAAAAAAAAATGAGAAGGGGGCCGGGCATGGTGGCTCAGCCTGCAATCCTAGCACTCTGGGAGGCCGAGGCTGTGGATCGTTTGAGCTCAGGAGTTTGAAACCAGCCTGAGCAAGAGTGAGACCTCATCTCTACTATAAATACAAAGTAATTAATTGGCCAACTAAAAATATATATAAAAAAAGAGCCGGGCATGGTGGCGTTACCTGTAGTCCCAGCTATTCGGGAGGCTGAAGCAGGAGGATCGCTTGAGCCCAGGAGTTTGAGGTTGCTGTGAGCTAGGCTGACGCCACGGCACTGTAGCCCCCGCAACAGAGCGAGACTCTGTCTCAAAAAAAAAAAAAATACTGAGAAGGGAATGGCTTTCTCTAGAGCTGTCCCCAGACCCGCACACTCTTCCTGGTTATTCCCGGGGAAACTGCCTCCTCAGAGCTTGTTTTAATCTTACAACAGCCTTCTGAGGTCGTACTTTTATCATCTCCATTTTACAGAGGAAAAAACTGAGGCCAAGATGGGAGCCTGCCCTATGTCACAGAGCGTGTCAAAGGTGAGCAGAGCTTGGAATTTGAGTTTGCCCCCACCCCCACCGCAGCCCCTGAGGCCAAATTCCTTCCAGGCTGACATGGCCTGTCTGCTGGGGGAGCTCGGGAGGGGGAACGTGAAAGGAGAGGGTGGGGATGCAAGAGCCCACCTGCCTGCCCTGTTCTGGCCTCAGTTTACCACAGGAAGCTCAGCCTGGCCTATGCTGCCCTGGATTCTCCTGTCACTCAGAGCACCTCTTCCTGCCCACCCCACTGCCCCATTTCCTCCTTCCCTGCGCTCAGGGGCTCCCTCTCCTAAGGGTGAGCTCACTGAGGCTTTGAGAGGAAGGGGAGGCATGCCTCGGGGCGGATTTTCTTTCTTTATTTTTAGAGACAGGGTGTGCAGTGCTGGAGTGCGGTGGTGTCATCCTCACCCAACCTGGTTGTGAATGTCGCATATATGGCCCTTGGCCATGCCTGGTCCACCTACAATAAAGGATGGCTAGGCTGGGAGCGATGGCTCATGCCTATAACCCTAGCACTCTGCGAGGCCAAGGCAGGAGAATCCTTAGGCTCAGAAGTTCGAGACCAGCCTGAGCAAGAGCGAGACCCTGTCTCTACCAAAAATAGGAAAAATTAGCCGGGTGTGGTGGTGAGTGCAGGTAGTCCCAGCTACTCGGGAGGCTGAGGCAGGAGGATCGCTGAAGCCCAGGAGTCTGAGGTTGCTATGAGCTAGGCTGACGCCATGGCACTCTAACCTGGGCACACAGAGTGAAACCCTGTCTCCAAAAAAACAAAAACAAAAACCAACAAAAAGTTCTGGTTGATACACCCTTATTGCTACTGGCACTTTCCGCTCCACCCATAAACAAGCTTGAGCCCCTCCCATCCCAAGAAAAAGGACAAGAAAACAAAAAGCAAAGTAAAAACCCCTCTCTCCACCCTGTGACCTCCACTTTCTCCTTCCTTCAGCCAGATTTCTCAAAAGAATCCCCTCCGGATGCTTTCCAACCCCTCCCGGCCCCTCCCTCCCCGCCTCCTGGTCCCTTTCTTCTCTGCTTCCTGACCCCTACTGAGGATGGGGCTCCTACCAGTGTCACCGGGACCTGCTTGGAGCTAAAGCCTGTCAATATAGGATTAACAATAACAACACCATCAAGCTTATTAATAAGACCATAGACCTCGGTACCTTCAGGACTTCAATGTAAACTTATGACCTTAAAAATACAGAGGTATTTCTGGCTTTTTTTTAATTTTATTTTTTATCAGGCAGCCCCCAGAACCAGAATAGGTTCAGAGAGACTCCATGCCTTCGTTTTTGACAAGAGTGGCCCAAGAGCCACAACAGCTTCTTGCCCACTCGCAAGTCTCACGGGCACCTCCGTGCCTGGACATCTGGCTCTAGGACCCTTTTCCACTAAAAGAGACCAGGATCCCTTGTGGTATAAAAACAAAATTAGGGTGGTCTCAAAAATAGAAAAATTAGCCAGGTGTTGCAGCATGCACCTGTCGTCCCAGCTACTTGGGAGGCTGAGGCAGGAGGATCGCTTGAGCCCAAGAGTTGGAGGTTACAGTGAGCTACAGTGATGCTACTGCATTCTAGCCAGGGCGACAGAGTGTGACTCTGTCTCAAAAAAAAAAAAAAAAAAGTCCTGCTTTTGAGATAAAAGATCTTAACATATGGAACCTTAAGCAGAGTCCGCGCAGCTGTGACTGTCCCCCACAGGCCTGAGAGCACCTGATAGCAGCAGCTCCATCAGCAAAGGCAGTGACGATTTACAGGCTGCCTCTCTGACTTCTAGTGCATTGGACAGTTGATCATGAGCTCTGTGCCCTTGGTCTCCTGCCCCTCTGACTGGTCCCCCTGGAGGACCCCTCTCTACCCCTCCCTCCCGTGCGGGAGTCCCCTGTCCCCTTGCCTTGCACATTGCCCGGTGGTCTCCTGCACACGTGGCCTGGGCCCCATCTTGCAGCTGCTCCCTTCCAAAGCTGAGCCCTAGTCCAGCCCATAAAGGAGCCGCAGGAGCCCAGAGCAGCCATCTGCTTGACCTCAAAATGGCTGTGTCAGCCCTTTCCCCAGCCCCACCTACCCATCAACCGCCAAGTCTGGTGGTTCGCACCTCCTCACTCTCAGACACGTCCCCTCTGTCCTTTCAGAGGACGCTCAGTGTTTGAGGTCCAAGATGGACCCGCCTGCAGAGCTGACACCAGCCCTTCTCAACTTCACCGTGTGCCCCAGTCCCTGGGGAGCCGGGGAACTCGCAGGTTCCCACACTGCACGTGGGGCTGGAGCCTGGGATTCTGCATTTCCAGGAGGCTTCCAGGTGCGGCTGCTGCTGGTCCCAAGCCCACCCTTTGAACTCAAGGCCCGAGATTACACGGGAGTTTTGGCTCTTGCCAATCCCGATGAGCAAGGGGCCATGGAGCACCCAGGAAGCTGGGTCCTTTGATCCGATGGAAGTTAGATCTTTCTCCTGGGCAAAAGCAATAGATTCTGGTCTCTTTCATCAGATCTCCTCACCCAGGTGGGCCTCTGCCCCACTGCTGGTGGGTCAGGGAATTTCCCATGGTGCACAGCGAGCCTCTCGCCTGTGAGCTTCATAACTAAGATGGCCGAGGCCGTCTCTGTCTTTGAGGAAGACGACAAACCTGCCTCCAACTCCCTTCTCTCTACGCATTTAGACCCATGCCCTGAAAGGTTTTTACCTGGCCAGCCCTGTCCCCAATGCCCAGCACTCCTTCCTGGTCTCCTGCTTCTAGGACTATCTGTCACAGTGTTTCTTTCTGAACTTCCCAAGGCGCCCAGGGCTGAGCATGAGGTCAAAGCCCCCCGTCCTCACCACCTTCTGTGGCCCTCACTCCTGCCTCCCAGCGCGGATTCGCAGGCTCACTCCAACCAAGGGACACACCCATTCCCTCCTGCCCCTCTCCTCTCCTCACCGGGTCGTCAGCCCTAGAATGTTCTTCCCCACTCCTTTGAGTGACCTCTAACTTCTGAACAGGACTTCATGGTTTTCACATCCATTTAAGTCCCATGTGAGCTTAGGGAGGGAATATTATTTTTACTTTTTATAGATGACAAATCTGAGGCTCAGAAAGGCTGGGTCACACACCCAGGAGGGCAGGGGGTGGGCACTGGCGCTGAGCCTTCGATCTGTCCTTCTCTTGGGCCATCGGAAGCCAGTTGGTTGGTGGTTTTCATTTCATTCACATTCCCTGTGATTAATGATTTGATCACGTGAATGCAAGGTGCAAGGTGAGCCCAGAGGAGGCTGTCCACCTGTTGCATGCTGGAGAAAGCCGAGGGTGTGCATCTCTCCCCGACTCACGTCCAGTGACGTCAGATTGGTAGCCTGAAACTGCCCATGGTGGGAGTTGGGATTATTTACACCATGGAAATTGGCAGATGCCACAAACCAGGGCTTCTTTCCTGGAGAGCAAGTGGTTAAACATTCACCTGCACCACTGCATTGAACCCACCTCTGGGAGAGTAGGGAAGGCCTCTGGAGGAGAGGACGCCTGAGCTGACCTGGAAGCACGGGTGGGTTGTGGACAGGAGGGCAAGAGTTGCCTTCACCTGGAATAATCTATGCCTGCCCAAGTGTCACACAGGGGTGAGCAAGAGCACACGGTCTAGTCTAGAAAGGAAGTTTCAGAGAAGGAGGCTGGGAACGGCGAAAGGTCGGGCTGGGTGGCGGGTGGGATCCCAATTTGCAGGAAGAGCAGGTATAAAGGTAGCCCAGGCTTGTGCCGTGACCCAGGAGAAACAGTTTGGAGTTTATCCTGCTTGCACCTGGAGGCAGGTGAGGTTTGCATGCAGGAAAAGACGCAGACAAATGTTGTTAGAGATCTTCCTGGCAGTAGGGGGTAGAATTAGAGGATGGCCGTGCAGGGCAGATGAGGCCACCATGACAACGCCAGCAAGAGATGCCAAGGGGCTCCTCCAAGGCAGTGGCACGAGGATGTCTGCAAAGCCTGGTGGCTGATGGCAGGTACGGGCAGGGAGAGGTGAGCATCTAGAGTAAGGAGGGATTTCTGGCTTGGGCAGCTGGGTGATAGGAAGCGTGGGTTGTGGGTTGGCCGGGGAGGGAGAACATGAGTCCCAGTGGAGGCCTTGAGACGTCTGAGGCACCTGTGGGACATCGGGATGGGGGCAGAGGCAGCTGGACATGGGAGCCAGAGCTCTGAGAACAGATCTGGACTGGAGGTGCACATTGGCTTATAGTCACGGACACCTGGACCAGCCCCGAGGGCCACCAGGGGAGGCATCAGGTGTTGTGGGTTTTCCGCCGCTCTTAAAAAAATATAGAAAGTTCTGGTCTCTGGTTTGGTATGTAAGGAGCTTGGACATCATTATTCCCATTCTCGCAATAAGAAAAGAGCTGAAAAAACTAAAAAGCAACAACTCTTCTAGATCCATGGGAGAGTTGAGATCCCGGCAAACCACCGGCCCAAAAGTGGCAAGAGGGGGAGGCTGTCCAGAGCCAGCGCTTAAACCACAGTTGCAGGGGCTGCGGGCTCAGTGTAGACGGGCTGGAAAGTTAAAGACTCAGGGTGAGGGGGCACCTCATGTTAACAGGTCCCCACACTTCCGTGAGTTTCACCTCCAGGAGACACACCACGTTCTCCTCCCCTGAGCAGCAGAAGAGGAAAACTGACCATTCTGAAACCCTTCAGGAGCATTCTGTTCTGTTCTCTGTAACACAAAGGGCAGCCCTTAAGGGAAACTCCTTTCCCAAAGCCCCATCTAGCCTGAGGAAAGGCGGTTAGCCCCCTGCAGCCCCTGCCTTCCTGTCTCACAAAGAGGAGGAAAAGGGGCCAAGAAACTCTTCTGAAGGTCATGGCCCGGGGACTCCGGCCCACAGAAACGACATGGAGCTTTAATCATCACTCCTCAGTAACCCTCCAAAACAGAAAGCCCCGGGCCCAGAGGGTTTCATTGGTGAATTCTACCTAACATTTAAGGAGGAAATGACAGCAACTCTCTACAATCTCGTCCAGAAAACAGAGGCAGAGGGAACACTTCCTAGCTCATTCTCTGAGGCCGGCATCACCCCAATACCCAAGCCAGGTAAGGACATTACAAGAAACAGAAGCGACAGACCAATTTCTCTCACACACACAGACGCACGAACCCTCGCCAAACAGAGTAAGCAAGCTGGAGCCCGGAAAGGACTACACGCTGCATTCCAAGTATGCAAGGCTGCCCGACAATTTTTATTTCATTTTTTTACTGTATATGCCACATCACCCAAGGCTCCGCATTTAGAAATCAGTTAATGTAATCCATCACACCACCAGGCTGAAGAAGAAAAATCGCATGAACACATCAATCGATGCAGAAAAAGCATTTGACAAAATCCAGCACCCACTCATGATAAAAAGCTCTCAGAGAACTTGGTATAGAGGGTTTTGTGGACTGAACCGTGTCCACCCAAAGTCCCCATGTTGGAGGCCTAACCCCAGTGTGATGGCATGTGGAGATAAGGTCCTTAGGGAGGTCATTAGGTTAAATGAGGCTGTAAGGGTGGGGCCTGGATCCAGCAGAACCGGTGTCTTCATAAGAAGAGGAAGAGACACCGATTTTCTCTCTCCCTCTCACTCAATTCAAGAAGTGTAGGCCAGGCCAGGCACGGTGGCTCAAGCCTGTAATCCTAGCACTCTGGGAGGCCAAGGTGGGAGGATCGCTCAAGGTCAGGAGTTTGAGACCAGCCTGAGCAAGAGCGAGACCCTGTCTCTGCTATAATAGAAAGAAATTAATTGGCCAACTAAAAATATATAGGAAAAATTAGCGAGGCATGGTGGTGCATGCCTGTAGTCCCAGCTACCCGAGAGGCTGAGGTAGGAGGATGGCTTGAGCCCAGGACTTTTAGGTTCCTGTGAGCTAGGACACCACGGCACTCTAGCCTGGGCAACAGACCAAGACTCTGTCTTAAAAAAAAAAGAAAAAGAAAAAGAAAATTCAATAACTTTACTAAGATGATCATTCTGCATCAATTTTTCCTGGGACACAATGTGCCTGTTCTTTTATGAAATTTAATTTTCCTTTTTATCTTTTTATCTAAGTTACACATGTACATAAAGTCAATTGGCACTATAAGACTTATAATTGGGCCAGGCATGATGGCTCACGCCTATAGTCGCAGCCCTTTGGGAGGCTGAGGCAGGAGGGTTGCTTGAGCCCAGGAGTTGGAGGCTGCAGTGAGCTATGATCGCACCACTGCACTCCAGCCTGGGTGACAGAGTGAGACCCTGTATTTAAAAAAAAAAAAAAAAAGACTAATAAATAAAAACACACCAGTTCTATGCAGTTGGGATCCTTTCCCTTATCACTGCTCCCCACAGGCAGGTACTTTCAGCTGTTCCCTTTGATATTCACCTCTGTGGCAGACACTGTTGGTCAGCTAATTCAACCCCAATTTTGGGGGGGATGGGGGTGGGGACAGGGTCTTGCTATGTTTCTCAGGTTGATCTTGAACTTCTGTCCTCAAGCAATCCTCCTGCTTTAGCCTCTCAAGTAGCTCGGCTTATAGGCGTATGCCACCATGCCTGGCTCAACAATAATTTTAAACTTTCTTTCCTTTCATAATACTATAGTTAAGATGGTCATGTGGACACAGGAAGAAGTCTACTGTTAAGTTTCTAAGAAGATGTTATCTTTCCTAATACAGGTGCTGCCTCTTCCTCTTCTTCCTGCTAGAAGAAGGAAGAATGTGGTGGCTGGAGCTGCAGCTGCCATTTTGTAACCATGAGGTATCAAGCATGAGGAAAGGCAAAGAGACTATCAAGTCACGTTAGCTTTACAAGATGGTCAAAAGCTTTGCCAGCTTCTCAGCTGTTCAGTCACATACCCCTGCTCAGGTCATTTGTCTGCATCCTTAGCTTATTCCCCTACTCCCAAGTGAGCAGATGGCCCAAGGGACAAGCTGCTGTAGAGGTGGTTCCCCTTCTCCAGCATTGTATCCCCTTAAACTTGGTTACTTCAGCAGCTTGTAATGCCTTCAAACAGATCGCTTTGTTTTTTGGTTTGCTTTGCTTTGGTATTGTGTCTTTGGCTTTTCCAGTTGTTCTCCAGTGGTGAGATCAATGATCCATTGCAAACTCCTCCATCAGAGATAAAAGCAGAAATCCTGGTCTAATTTCTTTTCAAGCAGACATTCAACCATTGTCACCCCTGCTTTCAGAGGTGTCTGGGCCCTTCTGGGCTCCACCCCCCAGGTGTAAGCTTCATGTCTTGGATTTGTCAGGTGAGTTACTCTCATCCAGCCGCCTTCTGGCTTCTAAATGTTACCATCTCCTTTCCTATACTTCTGTCCTGGAGGATTTATGCCTTTGAAAACATCTCTTCTTTGTCATTTTGGTGGAGTTTAGGAAGAAAATGGAGGTGACCTCTCAGTATATGACCTTGATCTTGCTGCCAGATGTGGTGGGGATAATCGTCCCATTTCACGGATGAAGAAACTGAACTCTGGAGGGGTTGCCTGGCCCACCCGAGGTCAGTGCCGCAGATGTGGGACTTGGCACTGCGTCCACCTGCCTCCCCTTCTCTTCGGTGTGTTGGGCAGGCCCTGTTGCCACTCACTGGTTGACCAAACCAGCGGAGAGAAACGTGGAGCTGCTCTGCCTCACTGGAGCACCTGAAGGACACGGCGGACAGTAGCAGCAGGTATGAGAAGGGATTTTTGCAACCTGCCAAGTGCTGTGTTGGTTACTGCAGGGAGAGCTTTGTCTGATGATTAAAGCCTAGGCCTCGGGGTCACAGTGACCTGGGTTTGGAGGCTGATTTAACCCTGGGCTAGCATGTGTCTGTCTTGAGCCTGGGAGGATAATAATTTGCTAGCCCCGCTGCGTGTATCATTGGCTTGTGGAATCTGTGGAAGATTCCAAACCAAATCTTGGGGCAGGATCACCCCAAACCTGCGGCTCCACTGTCCCCTATTCTCTGTCCAGTTCTCACTCTCTTGAAGGCAGTTACTACCTCTGTCTGGAGACTGGCTTCTTCCACACGGTAGGAAATGACATTGCCAAAGTCTTCCCAGTTTCACCTGTGACATCTTCCACCATTGTGGAAGACAAAATTCTCTGCCTTAGCACCCGGTTGCAAAATCCCAGGTCTGGGCTCGGATTGGTCCTCCTGGGTCAGGTGGCTGGCCCCGAGCCAATCAGTGGGGTGTGCAGTAGACAAATCCTGGACCTGGGCTGGGAGTGGTCCTCTGGGTCAGGGGGGCAGGGTGCTGGGTCCCCACGGGTTGTGTAGGGCCTGGACACTGTTGCCCTGTTTCTGCTTCTCAGGCAGTGCATGACTTGGACACTCTTGGTGGCTGGGGGGGGCCCTGCAGGCTCAGCAGTGGCTGTCTGGGGTAGCAGGAGGTTGAAAGCTGTGAGGGTCTGGGGTGGGGGACACTCAGACTGGACCCAGCTGGGCTGGGGGCCAGAGCACCCCCTGTCCTGGGCTTGCCTGCTGGCCTCTCCGAGGACGATGCTTTATTGAGTTTTGTCAGTGCCTTCAGGTGGTTCCAGCCCTGCCTCCTCTCACCTCCCCTGCTGGGCCCCAGGGGATCAGAGGTGGCATCTGCCCACCCCCCATGAGACGGTCTCCAGAAGGGGCAAGAAGACTGTGGTGGAGGGGAGGGGCAGGCCCAGGCTCGGCCCTGGGGACAGCCCAGGGAGGCCCCTTTGGCCTCGCCCCCTGGAGGCCTGTGTTCTTTCCATTGTTTATCCTGTGTTTTTCCTAGGATGTTTGCTCTGAGGGGAGAGTCCAGCTGGGCTCAGCTGGGCCTCGCATCCCTGGAGGCTGGGTGGGGCCCTGGCAAGTCCTAGAGAGTAAGAGGGAAAGTGGAGGGGGGAGGGGGAGAGGCCAGGATTAAGTAGCAATAAACAGACACTGAAAGGACCCCGGAGAGAAGTCGGGGGTGGGAGAGAGGGCTACAGGGAAAGGGTCAGGGGGAGGAGGAGGAGGCTTGGAGAGGGACCCCTGACAGCACCTGAGGTCGGTCTCAGCTCAGGTTGGGGCCTTTTGCTGTTGGGGCAGAGGCTGAAGAGCTCTGGGTACCCCCTTTGGCCCTGGAGCCCAGAGGGAAGGGAGTGTAGCTGCAGCATGGAACCCGCCTCCTGCTTGGACACATCTGGCAGCTACATTCCCTGGGGCGGCCACCAATGGAGCACATGAGCTCCAAGTGGGACAGTGTTGTCCTGAGCCAGGCCACACACCGCGGGGCCATCACTGATCATCCCTGGGCACTGGCTCCTGGGCCTGGGCTCCCTCAATGTGGCAGACACTCAAGCCTGCCGAGAGTAGGGCTGTGGCCACAGGGCCAGGCTCGCGGTCAGCACCAGCACAGGTTGTATCCTCAGCCGCGTTCATGCAACAAACCTTCACAGAGTGGTCCCCTGAGCAGGCTCTGTGCTGCTCACTGGGGACGCGGCCTCACCAGAGGCTCACAGCTAGTGAGGTAACAGGCCACTGGACAGACAGGGGCAGCGTGGTGTGTGCAGCGGCCAAAGAGCCCAGAGGAGGTGTCTGACGCAGCCCGGATCAGGTGAGGGGAGAGGTGGAGAGGAGATGGCTGGAAAAGGCGTTCCAGGTGGAGGAAGCAGCCTGAGCGAAGGCCCAGCGTGGGGAGCAGCCAGGTGTGTGTGTGGGGGGGAACGATCACACTGGGGGAAGAGCCAAGGTCAGAGCCAGGGCACAGAGCAGGGTGGGTCTGGCGGGGAAGGACAGCCAGGTGAAACCAGAGCTGAGAGAAGTGAACACAAGAGGTGACCTTGAAGGCAGATGTCAATGTCACCTCCCTGCTGCGGGGACTGAACTGCTGCACACAAGGAGAAAGGAAACCTGTTACTCCGAGTTAAGCTGAGATCTTTGAAGGGCACGAAGGGCTTCCCAGGTCAGTAAAGTCCTGGCAGAAGCCAGTGTGAATCCTCTCTGGAGGAGAGTATTGCCAATTTAGGCCCTCTGAATTTCCAGTTACATTCAACAACATACACATTTATAAAACACACACACACAGGGGAACAAGCCATTATATGTGAGAGTCAGCTGAAATAACACACAAGAAATTTAGACCTGACTCTCATACCATTGCCACCAAGGACTACAGATACTAGATATCAGATACAGAATATAAAACAACCAGGCTTCGGATGGTTAAAAATATAAAAGATGGAATAAAAATAGTGAGCGGATATGACTCAAGGGACATCATAAAAAGAAGACAGTGAGCAGAAAGCTGGGCACAGTGGTGCACATCTGCGGTCGTCTTACTGTCCTCACTTCTCAGCGACACTGGAAGCCAGGAGACGGTGAGATAATGTTTCCAAAATGTTGAGAGAAAAAAACTATCAATATGCAGAGTATAGCAAGGAAAACAGTCTCCAAGAACAAAGGCAAAATGTCGCATTTTCAGAAAAACAAAAATGTAAAGAGTTTATCACACTCATTCAAAGGAACTTCCAAAGGGCATATTTTAGAAAAAATGGAAATGATCCTAGAAGGAAGGTCTGAGGTGCAAGAAAGAATAGTGAGCATATAAATTAATAAATATAGGTAAATCTAAGCAATTGTTGCTTGATTAAAATAGCAAAGATAACATCCAGTTTGTGGGTTTAGAAAGAAGAGAGCTAGAACGTAAGAAACATCAGCATGGGTAGTAGTGTCACAAAGAGCTATTTGAAATTAAGAGTTTTAAGGGCTTTAGACTATTTGGAAAAGGTTAAGGTGTTGAGGAACTTTAGAATTCATTAAGTATTCATCGTAAAATTGCATAGATAACCATTAAAATAATAGAAATGTAGGATATAATTTCTGAATATATGAATTTCCTGAGGGGAGTGATGGAGTTTTTTTAAGGGGTGAAACTCTATCAATTGAAAACATAAAGGTAGCAAAGGAGAAAATAGAAACTTAGAAGGAAAAAAAACAGGAAAAATAGCACAAGGTAGTAGAAACATACAGTAAATGTAAATGGGCTAAACTCACCAGTTAAAAGACAGAGATTGTCAAACTAAATAAGAAATAATCTATGAGGCTGGGCGTGGTGGCTCACGTCTGTAATCCTAGCACTCTGGGGGGCAGAGGCGGGAGGATCGCTTGAGGCCAGGAGTTTGAGACCAGCCTGAAAAAGAGCAAGACCCCATCTTTACAAAGAATAGAAACATTAGCCAGGTGTGGTGGTGCAGGCCTGTAGTCCCAGTTACTTGGGAGGCTGAGGCAGGGGGATTGCTTGAGCTCAGGATTTTGAGGTCGCAGTGAATTATGATGATGCCATTGCATGCCAGCCCAAGCAACAGAATGAGACTGTGTCTCAAAAAAAAAAAAAAAATCTATGAACATAATTCACCACCTAAACTGATTAAAGGAAAAATCATGTGGTGATCTTAACTGGTGCAGAAAAAAGCATCAGATAAAATTCAACAGCAATTCATAATTTAAAACACAAAACAAAACTAAAAACCTATTAACCAAATTAGAAATACTATACTGGGAATATCCAAACCCAGGCTGACTGCAGAGTCCATCTCTTCCTGGCTGGCCAGCAGCAATGCCAATCCCAGTTAGTCTCGAGAAGGGGGATTTGTTTTCCTACCCACCCTGGGTTGCATCTTATACAAACTAGACAATTGATGAGGGATGCTTGATCTACAATGGTGTACACTGGCCCTTGGTCTCTGCTGACGCATTTCTTGTCTAGACCCCTGGCATGTGACTCTCTTGGGCTTGGAGTCTTGGCTGAGGCTGGGACCTGTGTGCCCAGGGTTTGGCGACCCTGGACTGCCCCGCGGCCATCCCGTCCAAGGCCTGCCGTCTCAGACTAGGAAGGGCCTCATCCCTTCCCAGACTTGGGTGAAGAGGCCTCAAACCCCTCTCCTCTGGCTGGACCTGCCTCTTCCTCACTGCCCTCCAGGTCAGCCCGGCCTAACCTTCTTAGGGAGCCCAAGTTTCTGCCAACCCAGGATGTGAGGGTACTGACTGGGGAGGCTGTGCCACCGTATCTGCTTTCAAGGAACAAGTGAGCTGAAGTCCAGATTTCTTTGTTGGCTTGGGAAAGAGAGATGCCCCGTTCCAGGGTTAAAAATTAATGAAACCAAAGGGCTACTGTAACCCTCACAGTAACAATGTAACAATCCTGGTAAGATTAACTTGCGGTCTGCTTGTGCTGGTTTGTTCATTTTCTTCTCACTGCAGGGGGTGGCTCAGTGGTCACAGGACGAATGGTGGAGAAACTGCAAGATTAGATCAGACGAGGAACAACTGAGCCACCAGGGCCATGGGGACACTGTGCGGCACAGGTCACGGAGACCCTCAGTTAAGTAAACCACTGTGTACCTATAAAAGAGCCTAAACTCCCATCAACAGGAGGGTGGTGGTTCTTTAAGACGAGAGTCTGCCGTCCTCCTCATTTGCTGGCAAATTAATGAATCTCCTTTCTCCTTAACCCACTTCTTCTCATTTTTTAATTTGGCTTTGGGAAGAGGTACTGAGCTTCTGGTGCCACCCCCAGCCGTGAAGGCAAACGCTCCCTTAGTCACACCCAGCTCAGCCAGCTTCATGGTCCGCAGGACGCAGGGTGGGACTTGCAGAGGACACTCTGTTGCCACTGACAACAGCACCAGCTGCACCATCCCCTCCTGGCAGCTGCTCGTCACCCCGCCCAGCCGTGCAGTGCAGGGCTGCCACTTACCCCTCCTGGGCTGGGGAGAGGTGCCCCTGCATTGCCACCCAGACCTTGGGCTGACTGACCTCTCCTGTGGTCCCTCTGTTCTCTGCCTCAGGAGGCCTGGGTCCATGTCCCACGTCCCACCACACTGTTCCTGCATGGCCCTGACCAAGTCGCCTGCCCTCCCTGGGCCTTAGTTTTCTCCTCTGGTAGATGGAATTAGGCTCCCTTCCCGTCAGCTCAAAGGGCGGTGGCAGGACAACTCTGGGGCAGCTGCAGGCCCCCAGGGAGGTTTAGATTCTCTGGTCAGGGAGGGCGGAGGGGGCTGCTCCTGGGCCTTCCCTCAAGGCTTAACTTTCTCCCTTTCTGCAGCGAGGGCGCGGGCCGGCTGGGCAGCGCTGCCGGAGGAATGTTTGGCCCTTGTCCCGTTCCAGTGTCTGCCAGCACCGCCCTCCAGCCCTGGGCCCCTCCTGTCTCCCCCAGGCCGGTGGCTGAGGGCGGTGGGCTCTGGTCCCGCCCCAGCACGGGGACAGAAGTGGCATCAGTGCTGGACACGGCTCCTTCTCGGGGACGAGGGAGCGCCTGGCTCCGGTAGGCACTCAACACTCGGAGAAGCTCTTGTTCTTCCTTCCTTCCTTATAGCATGTACCTCACAGTGTTGCTCTTAAGACAAAATGGGGTCTTCCTGTGCAGCTCAGGGGCTGGCCCAGGGGTTCACCTGGAGTGTCACCTCTGCGTCCCACACATGGAGGTGGCATCGGCAGGGAGAGTGATGGTGAGCATGGCCTGTGCAGTATCCAGCCTCCTCTCAAGACAGCTCGTTATTTCTCTCTGGGAAGACTCCCTCCTGGACCCAGTGGTCTGTGGGAGGCCTCCGGCCGGGCTACTCTGGGCTGTCCTGTTTCAGCAACGGGAGGAATTACTGCCTCTCAGTGGCACCTGACTCTCTGACT
Organism: Lepilemur ruficaudatus; assembly: GCA_963574885.1. Lineage (NCBI taxonomy): Eukaryota > Metazoa > Chordata > Mammalia > Primates > Lepilemuridae > Lepilemur > Lepilemur ruficaudatus. The sequence goes on along the minus strand of CAUYRT010058778.1, from coordinate 10,626 downwards.
CCACAGCCCCAGCCAGCGGCCCTGACCTGTATTTGAAGTAAAACAAAACAAAACAATCGAGAGACAGAAATAGTCCCCGCCCACCCCCAACTCAAAAGTGGTTCCTCAGGAAAGCAGAACAAAGCACAGTGCTGCCCAGGGTGGGGTCAACAGGACCTTGCATTGTCCCTTGAATCATAGACACATGTGACAGGTGTCCCCGCAGCTCTCAGGCAGCACTGAGAATCCAGCTCCCTGGGCTGAATCTGTCCCTGGAGGGGAAGTGAGAAACGCCAGGGCCCTTCAGTCCCTCCAGGCTGGAGGAGAAAGTGAGAGGAAGGGGCCAAAGGCCACAGCAGCGTCCCCCTGCCACCCCACGGTCCTCCTCCCTGAGCCACTTCCTACCCCGCTCTTGCTGGTCTCCTCTCGGTCCACTGTAGCAAGTCCCCAGGAGGAGACCTGGTCAGATGCCTGCCAAGGGCTCCAAAGGCGGTCTCTGGAAAGGGGGCTTCCGGGCACTGCAAGGGATCCGTGGGAAGAGCGGACTGGGGAGGGGCGGCCAGGATCTGCTCAGCGCCCCATTTGCGCCTACGCCAAGGGGCAGAGCGAGGTGTGGACTCTGACAGGCCGAGGTTAGTGTCTTTCAGCTGCTCACTCCCCGAGAGACCGTGGTTATTCAGAACCTCAGCTTCCTCATCTGCAAACTAGGAGGAGTGGCTTAGGGTGCCATATCAGTTACCTGGGCCTCTGCAGAGTGGGGGTCTCCCAAACCCCTGCCAGACATGTGGGCTTGTGGTTCTGTGAGCCTGTGGCCCCTTCGGCCACCCTCCTAGGACACAGGTCAGACTGTGTCTGCTCAGCTCCAGTCCTAACCAAATCACCTGGGCATCTGGCTCCAGTCCCGGCAGATTCCCCTGCGCCATTCCTCCCCAAACAATAGGGCCAGCAGGTTAAAGATCAGTCACATCCCCGTGACAATGGCTGGGTTTTCCTGGCCTGACATGGGATTTTCCTAAGTGAGAGGGGAAGTCACAGAGGCAGACCCCAGCTATTTCCAAAGCACCTGTGGGGTTCTGGGGAGTTGCAGGGAGACTTTCTCTGTCCCCCAGGCCCCGACAGCCTCCTGCTCTGGGAAGGGCCTGGGATTTCTCTGTGTCTGCCGCCCAGGAGCATGTTGCCCTGTGTGACTCCCCCTCCTTGCATGGGCCTGTCTGCCCCGTGGGACCAGCCTCCTGGCCCAGAGCAGTGAGGGCTGACGGCTACAGTCACAAGCCTCTGTTTGGATGCAGAGGTGATCTGAGAACTGTAAAGTCACTCACAATGCACAGGATCGTCACCACTGTCATCATCATAACCATCACCGTTCTCATACAAAATAGCGTTGGGGGCCAGGTAGGAGCACAAGCTTTGAAGCCAGAGCTGTCGGATTCAAGTCCCAGCTCAGCCGCATACTGGCATTGGCACTGAGGCAAGTCTGCTTGGCTCGCTGAGCCTCGGTTTCCTCCCCGGCCAAAGGGGGTTGACAACGGACGACAGGCTGGGCGAGCTCTGAGTGGGAGGGTGAGTGTGTGGCCGGGCAGCGGCCGCCACACTGCTGGGGGCAGCCCCTCCGCTATTGTCTACCCCCTTCTCCCCCGGCAGCACTCACAGTCCTTTGCTTTTAATTTTTTCCCTTTTTTATTTTTTTTTTGAGACAGAGTCTCACTCTGTTGCCCGGGCTAGAGTGCCGTGGCATCAGCCTAGCTCACAGCAACCTCAAACTCCTGGGCTCAAGCGATCCTTGTGTCTCAGCCTCCCGAGTAGCTGGGACTACAGGCATGCGCCACCATACCCGGCTAATTTTTTACATATATTTTTAGTTGTCCAATTAATTTCTTTCTATTTTATAGTAGAGACGGGGTCTCGCTCTTACTCAGGCTGGTCTTGAACTCCTGACCTTGAGCGATCCGCCCGCCTGGGCCTCCCAGAGTGCTAGGATTACAGGCGTGAGCCACCCCGCCCGGCCTATTTTTATCTTTAAATTACAGTCCAAGTTTTTATTCTATTTTCATAATAAAACACTGGCCCCAAGGAAAAGTTCCTGTTTTTTGTGTTTTTTTTTTTTTTTGTGGCAGTCAATGTGTTAAATTTCCTTTTAACCCTTTTCTGATTTCAAGAAGGAAGTCCCTATTAGACACTAGTTTGCCCTTAAGACTTCTCACTTGCTACTCTTTTTCTTTTTTTTAAACAAGACACAGTCATGGAGCTCAGAGCCTGCAGCTGGCAATGCTATTTAGCTGGAATTTAATGACATTATTTTGTCTTTATTGTACTACTTATCTTTAAAGTTAGCTGTAACTGTGTTATCCTTGTAGAGTAGTGACAAAGTTTTCTTTTCAAGACAAATGCATTTTATAATAACAAAATGCAGGCAAAATGAACTAATGTAATAATAGCACAGGTGTATTAAAGTTTATAAAAGTCAACTTATTTAAATAAAAACATCACATATATATTCTGTATCTATGTACAGAAGGTACGTACAGATCACAAATTGTGACATGATATGAGAATAACTGAGATAGAGGGAAATGATCCTGGGGAAGAAGGAGCACGCAGCTACTGCAGCCCCAGGACAAAGAGCTGAAAGAACCCGGGGGCACCAAGTGGCTGCCTTTCCTGGGAGGGAGTGGGCAGATGAAGATAAAGAAGGGGGGATGAGGGCTGGTCAGGCAGGTTGAGAGGTCAGTACTGATTGTCATCATTCCAACCTGGATCAGAAGGCCAACAAAATTTAACTCTGTAATTGTCCACAAAAAGTATTAAGATTCCAGGAGCCTTTTCTGGTAGTTGCTATTTCAAAAAAGAGGAAAAAGATAAAGCAGCAAAGAAAATATTTTTTAGTTTCTTTTTAAATCAGTAAGAAGAAGGCAGTACATGCTCAAGGAGTTAAATACATGTTTGAATGTGGGATTAAAAATAAAATTTGTAAAGTATTTTTATAATCAATAGTTAAGTACGGGGTGGGCACGGTGGCTCATGCCTATAGCGTGGGAGCGTTGCTTGAGGCCAGGAATTTGAGACTAGCCTGAGCAATATCGTGAGACCCTGTCTCTAAAAAAGAAAAAGAAAGGCAAAAGATAACAAGCATTGGTGAGTTGGTGAGGATATGGAGAAAAAGTAACTTTTATGCACTGTTGGTAAATTAGTACAGCCTTATGGAAAAACAGTATGGAGCTTCCTCAAAAAATTAAAAATAGAACTACCATATGATCCAGCAATCCCACTACTGGGTACATATCTAAAGGAAATAAAATCAGTATGTCAAAGAGATACCTGCACTTCCATGTTTATTGCAGCATTTTCCATAGTAGCCAAAATATGGAATTAACTTAAGTGTCTATAAAAACATAAATGGATAAAGAAAATGTGGTATGTATACATAGTGGAATAATATTCAGTCTTTAAAAAGAAGGAAATCCTGTCATTTGCAATGACATGGATGAACCTGGAGTACATTATATTAAGTGAAATAAGCTAGGCACGGAAGGACAAATGCCATAGGATCTCAATTATACGTGTAATCTAAAAGAATTGCTTGGCCAGGTGTGGTGGCCAGTGCCTGTAATCCCAGCACTTTGAGTGGTCAAGGCAGGAGGATCACCAGAGGCCAGGACTTCCAGACCAGCCTGAGCAATATAGCAAGACCCTGTCTCTACAAAATACTAATACTAATACTAATAAAGAGTTGAATTCAAAGAAGCAGAGAGTAGAATGGTGGTTATCAGGGGCTGGAGAGCAAGGGGGAGAGGGGATTGGTGAGATATGGGTCAAAGGATAGAAAATGTCAGTTAAACAGGAGAAATAAACTCAAGAGATCTATTGTACAACATGGTTGTATACTTGCATAGACTATACTTGTATACACTATAGTTAATAACAATGTACTATATACTTGAAAATTGCTAAAAGAGTAGATTTTAAGTGTTCTTACCACAAATAAATAATAAGTGCATGAGGTCATATATATGTTAATTAGCTTGATTTAGCCATTCCACCATGTATACATATTTTAAAACATCATGTATAAATAAATGTTGGGGAAATATGATTGAGGAATTAATAAGATATAATTTATAAGATTATTATTTTATTGTATCACACAATATTGCTATATTAAAGACAGAAACAGGAGTTTGCAGGGTTCTGCCCTAAAGAAATATGTGAACTCATTAGTTCACTTATCGGAGGCTGCTATAATGGGAGAGCTCTCAAATCTCCGGTAGGGATGTTTTCCAGGAAGACTTACCAGTTATCTCTCTGTGGGGCCTTCCAGTGTCTTGAAAGACAAGACAAAGGTACATATCTGGCCCACAAGATGGGAGCTGGAGACAATGAGGGCACTTTGCCCAGAGACATGCCCCTGTGTTATAAACAACCTGTTTTATACAGGTGGGTTTCCTGCTTTCTCCTGTCTGCTTACCTTTAAGTCCACAATAACTAAATCAAAGGAATATAGAGTCACTATACCTCTTTTGTTATACCTTTGTTAATTGATAACTACCTCTTAGAACTTAGAAGTTAGCCCTTAAAAGACTTTGTACCTGTTTGTTCATCTAAATAGATTAGAACTTGTTAGAAGCCCTTTGTGAGGACTTTTGACTCCAACCCATTACCTGTCTCCCCTAGCAACTGCATTCCCTGATATGCAAATGTTACCCTGACAACTGGTAATTGAGATCTGTGATTATAAAAACCTATGTGAATCTAACCATATTGCTAGACATTCACTAGATATGTCTAGTCTCCTGAGTAACCCCACTGTGATTATTCTGATCTTTTTATATAAAACTATAAACTATACCTTAGTCTCTGTGTATTCTTTTATTCTCTCTATTTCCTATCAATTTTCTTATCCTCTGTGGCAACTCCTATCTAAGGGACTTTGCTCTGCAGAGAGGAATAGCTGACCTCCTCGCAGGCTGCCGCTCCCCCACAAATAAATACAATTTTTATTTGTCAATTCAAAAGTAATAAAGTTACTTATAGCAGTTTTTTAAAAAAGATTAATAGCTATTACTAATAACTAATAGGCCGGGCATGGTGGCTCACGCATATAATCCTAGCACTCTGGGAGGCCAAGGCGAGAGGATCGCTCAAGGTTATGAGTTTGAAACCAGCCTAAGCAAGAGCGAGACCCCATCTCTACTAAAATAGAAAGAAATTAATTGGCCAACTAAAAATATATATAAAAAATTAGCCAGGCATGGTGGCGCATGCCTGTAGTCCCAGCTACTCAGGAGGCTGAGGCAGGAGGATTGCCTGAGCCCAGGAGTTTGAGGTTGCTGTGAGCTACCATGGCACTCTAGCCCAGGCAACAAAGTGAAACTCTGTCTCAAAAAAAAAAAATAATAATAACTAATAGTTTAGTATCAAAGTATCATTTGTCAATTACAAAAAGCTTTTTAATTTTTCCCCCAGAGATAGGGTATCGCTGTGTTGCCCAGGTTGGAGTGCAGTGATCATGGCACACTATAGCCTTGAACCCCTGGGCCAAGCAGTCCTCCTGCCTCAGCCTCCTGAGTAGCTGGAATTATGGGCACGTGCTACTGTGCCTGGCACAAAAAGCTTTTTACATACATTCTCTAAATTCACTTTTATAATTGTTAGGAATAATTGTTAGTGGTTTTACTTTTTTCTCTACATTACAGTTTAAGCAATTTGGGACTCAGATAGGTCACATTTATTTCCCAGTATTAATAAGAGATCCTGGAGAACATTTAGGGGATTAAATAAATAAACAAACAAGTGAGAATGAATAACATATATAAGTTTCCTGATTGCAGATTCCTTGTGCTAGAACGCTGCTTGTTTAAAATGTGTTTCCTTAAATAGAAGTTCATAGCACTAAATGTCTACATTAAAAAGACAGAAGGATCACAAATTAATAGCATAATGTCGCACCTCAAGAAACTAGAAGAATAACATGTCAAACCCAAAGCCAGCAGAAGAAAAGAAATAAGAATGATTAGAGCAAAACTAAATGAAATTGAAATCGAAAAAAGCAATACAAAGGACCAATGAAACAAAAAGTTGGTTCTTTGAAAAGGCAAACAAAATTGATAGACCACCAGCTAAATTAACCATGAATAGAAGAGAAAGGATTCCAATAAGTTCAATCAGAAATGAAAAAGGAGACATTACAGCTGATACCACAGAAATACAAAATGTCATCTGAGACTACTATGAAAACCTCTATGCACACAAACTAGAAAATCTGGAGGAAATGGATAAATTTTTGGAATCACACAACCTCCCAAGCTTTAATCAAGAAGAAATAGAAATCCTGAACAGACCAATAATGGGAAGTGAGATTGAAACAGTAATAAAAAAATCTCGTAACAAAAAAAGCCCAGGACCAGATGGATTCACAGATGAATTCTACCAGACCTACAGAGAAGAATGGACATCTGTCCTACTGAAACTGTTCCATAACATCAAGAAAAAGGGAATCCTCCCTAACTCATTCTACAAAGCAAGTATCAACCTGATACCAAAGACATGAAAAGACATAACAAAAAAAGAAAATTATAGACCAATATCCCTCATGAACATAGATGCAAAAATCCTCAACAAAATACTACTGAACCGAATCCAATAGCACATCAAAAAGATAATCCATCACAATCAAGTGGATTTCATCCCAGGGATGGAAGGATGGTTCAATATATGCAAATCAACAAATGTGATTTACCACATAAACAGAATTAAAAACAAAAACCACATGATCATTTCAATAGATGCAGAAAAACATTAGATAAAATCCAGCATCCCTTCATGATAAAAACCCTCAGCAAATTTATTTTTATTAAAAATAATAAAAGCCATTTATGGCAAACCCATAGCCAACATTATATTGAATGGAGAAAAGTTGAAAGCATTCCCCCTGAGAACTGGAACAAGACAAGGAAGCCCACTGTCACCACTTCTATTCAACATGGTACTGGACGTCCTAGCCAGAGCAATCAGGCAAGATAAACAAATAAAGGTCATCTAAATAGGGAAAGAGGAGGTCAAACTATTCCTGTATGCCAATAATATGATCTTCTATCTAGAAAACCCTAAAGACTCCTCCAAAAGATTTCTGGAATTGATAAATATATTCAGCAAAGTCTTAGCTTACAAAATTAATGTACACAAATCAGTAGCATTTCTATACACTAATAATAGTCAAGCTGAGAGTCAAATCAAGGACTTAATATCATTTACAATAGCTGCAAAGAAAATAAAATACCTAGGAATATGCTTAACCAAGAAGGCAAAAGATCTCTACAAGGAGAACTATAAAACACTGATGAAAGAAATCAGAGATGATACAAACAAATGGAAAAACACCCCATGCTCATGGCTTGGAAGAATCAACATAGTTAAAATGTCAATATTGCCCAAAGTAATTTACAGATTCAATACAATTCCCATCAAATATAATACCTATGACATTTTTCACAGATCTAGAAAAACAATCCTAAATTTCATATGGAATCAGAAAAGAGTCCAAACAGCAAAAGCAATCCTAAGCAAAAAGAAAAATCTGGAGGCATCACATTACCTGATTTCAAAGTATACTACAAATCTATAGTAAACAAAACAGCATGTTACTGGTATAAAGGTAGACACATAGACCAGTGGAACAGAATAGAGAATCCAGAAATAAAGCCATATAGCTACAACCAACTGATTTTTGACAAAGTATACATAAACATACACTGGGGAAGGACACCCTATTCAATAAATGATGCTGGGAAAATTGAATAGCCACATGCAGAAGAATGAAACTGGATCCCTATCTCTCACCATTTAAAAAAATAAACTCAAGATGGATTAAAGACTTAAATATAAGACCTGAAAGCATAAAAATTCTAGAAGAAAATGTAGAAAAACTCTTCTGGAGACAGGAGGATCACTTAAGCCCAGGAGTTTGAGGTTGCAGTGAGCGATGATGATGCCACCGCACTCCAGCCGGAGTGACACACTAAGACCCTGTCTAAAAAAAAAAAAAAAAAATCCTCATTGGCCTACAAGGCCCTCCTCAATTTATTCCCTCCTCCTGACCTCTGTGACCTCGCTAACCTGCCCACCTATAACTTACCCTTGCTCACAACGGCCTCCTTGCTGTACCTTGAGGATGCCTGGCCCCCTCCCAGCTCAGGGCTTTTGCACTTGCTGTTCCTTCGGCTCACAAAGGTCTTCCTCCCAGCTGTCCATGTGGCTGTGTCACTTTTGGGGATGTTTGTTCAAATACCATCTTCTCAGAAAGGCTTTCTCTGACTGTGCTTTTTAAATTGTGACCCACCTACTTTTTTTTTTTTTTTTTTTTGAGACAGAGTCTCACTTTGCTGGCCGGGCTATAGTGAGTGCTATGGCGTCAGCCTAGCTCACAGCAACCTCAAACTCCTGGGCTCAAGCAATACTCCTGCCTCAGCCTCCCAAATAGCTGGGACAACAGGCATGCGCCACCATGCCCAGCTAATTTTTTCTATATATTTTTAGTTGTCCAATTAATTTCTTTCTATTTGTAGTAGAGACGGGGGTCTTACTCTTGCTCAGGCTGGTTTCGAACTCCTGACCTTGAGCGATCTGCCCTCCTCGGCCTCCCAGAGTGCTAGGATTACAGGCGTGAGCCACCATGCCCGGCGTGACCCACCTACTTTTAATAAATTCTATTCCCCTTTCCTCATGTCATTTTCTCTATATCACTTATCATCATCAAGTATACTCATACACTGTGTAATTTGCTTATTTGTTTGTCTATCTTTCTCCATGCTTAAAATGTAAGTTCCATGAGGACATGGATTTAGTTTTCTTTGGGTTTTTTTTCCTGTTTGTTTTACTGCCTATGACAGTGTTTGAGACATAGTAGTCATCTGAAAAGAAGTTGCCAAATGAATAAATTTGATTCCATGTATTACAGACAGACTTTCTGGTTGTTTCTATAAGGAAGTTATTTTCTATAGAGAACATTAAGGTGTGTTTTAAGGTGACTGTACAGACACAAAAAGTAGTTACGTGTGACTCTGATTAAATTCACTCAGCAAACCTTTATTGATTTCCTACTATGCGCCAGGCCTTGCTTGTGCTAAGACTGAGGCTACAGAGACTAAGTAAGACATGGTCTTGCCATTGTGAATATCATTAGAGCTTGGAAGGGGAGACTGAGGGCAGACAGATGGGTTCACTGTCTCAGTGGTGGAGATAACGCCTTGGTGCTAGGGGGTATGGAGATGAAGCCCTGGGCCAGACCAGACAGGGCAGGGGAAGGGAGACGGGGAAATCTGGGGTTTTCTGGAGGTGGTAACATCTCAACTGAACCTTTAAGGTCGAATAGGTGTTAGCTAGGGGAAGCAGGTGGCAGCTGGAAAGGGGGAAATGTGAACACTCCAGGTAGAAGGAACAGCATGAACAAAGAAAGGCATGGAGATGTGATGCCCAAGGTGTGTGGCGGAGGTGGGCACTGACTCAGGACACATTCTGTTCACTGGATGGGTCTCACCAGCCAGTGGGGAAGAGAAGGGCAGAAAAAAAAACAGTCACCTATGAGGCAAAGGCCACTCTTCCTTCACAGACAAGGAATCAGACATGGAGGGGTTTGGGATAAGAGGTGGTGGGGTATGCAGTAGTTAAGGGCATGCATGCAAAAGCCAGCCTGCCTGGCTCCAATCCCCACTCAACACCCACCAATGTGTTCCTGGGGAAGGTTCTTGACCTCTCTGGGCCAAAATGTCTTCATCTAAAAAATGGAGCTGATGGTACCTAACTCAGAAGGTGGTTTTGATACTATGGCACCAGTTTAAAAAAAAAAAAAACAATGTGTTTTTGAGAATTAAATGTTAATACATGCAAATCATTCAAGCTTGAAACAAGCAAATGTTCATAAATGTCAGCTATCATCATTATTAGTAACTTATCCAACTCTGCCACTCAGCTGATGAGGGCAGAGATAGGATTTGAACCTTAGTCCATTTGGCTTCTATGTCTTGCTCTCTGTGCCGCTCTGACTCTCAGAATGATGTCTATTTCTGCAGCATAGACATGCTGTGCTTTTAATAACACACTCATACATTTCTTGCATATTTACATCTTCTTTTTCCAAAAAACATTAGACTTCTAGAAATTTCTGCATCCATATTAAGAAATGGATTTGAATTTCAGCCCAGTATATGTTCTCATATAAATATAACAAGAAAAATTTTCACAAAGCAGTAGCACCCAGCCCATGTGCCATGTACTCTGATATGTCTCGTTCCATTAATATTTTTTAAAAAATGATAATAGTAAATAACAAGTTGAGATTGGTTTCACAACCCACAAGTAGACTGAGACTCAAAATTTAAAGAACGTTGTCCTAAAGTATGTCCAATTTACATGTTAATTCCAAGCCAATCAAGCAACCTTCTGTTTACCAATTTAGGAAGGAGGCAGCCTGGTTGGAAGACTCTAGTCCAGGATTAAAAACTGAAATGCCTTTAGGGGACAGGTGTAACACAAATGTTTATAAGATCATTGAGACTCAGAAAATGGTGAAGACTTGCCTTTCTGAAAGTCTTTTTTTTTTTTTTTTTTTTTTTATTAAGTTCCTGTATCCTTGGAGAGACAAATTTTTGGTTAAAA
>CAUYRT010058777.1:0-19981 GCA_963574885.1 Lepilemur ruficaudatus | reverse complement strand
GGATATGTGTAAAGTAAATACTTTGAATCCATAAAGGTTGGAAAATATCTCTATTCTATCTCCATATGTGTTAATAATTTGGCTACATATAAAATTCTGAGTTGAAAATCATTAGAGTTTTTAAATTCAACAACTGTTTTTGTTTTTTCTTAATTACAAAGTATTATGGGGGTACAAATGTTTTTGGTTACATGGATCACTTTTGTAATGCTTGAGTCAGGGTTAAAAGTATGCCTACCACCTAGATAGTGTGCACTGTACCCATTAGGTAGGTTTTTGCCCATTCCTTCCCCACTCCTGCTTGATTTCCATTGAGTTTTCCTCCATGGCCTTCTAGTTTCCAATTTGCTATTGAGAAATCCAATCTTCCTGTGTTCTGCTACATTCTTACCATATCTTCACTTGCCTTCCATCTTCCAAATACATGTTAAACTGTCTTCTATTGTTACTCTTCCTTCCAGTAACCTTGTTCTTTGAAGTTTATACCTTTTTTTTTTGTTGTTCCTGGACTGTAATTTTGGTGGGCTTTTGGTATGATGAAGTGGGAAATTCATGTGGTCAGCTCACCATTATTTACCCAAAGTCCAGTGACATCTTTGTTTAAGGGTATTTAAACGACAAAATCCCTTTGCATATACTATGACACTATTCTATTAGCAACGCTGAGAGTAGGTAGTAGCATTCCCATTTGATGATGAGGTAGCTGCAGCTGCAGGAGTATTAGTAGTTTTTTTAACTTTAAAGAGCCAGCCTGAGACAGATTCAAATATAAAACTGTTTCTCCACTCTGCTCAGGCATAGGGTCACACGCAGCAATGCCTTTCTGATGGAGGTCGCTAGTATTAAAACAAGTCAGACCTTGGCTTCTCCGTATCTTGCCACAATAAACTAAATGCCACTGCTGTGATGTGAATTATTACTTTGAACTATTCTCTGAGCTGCAGAATTCAAGCTTTCCTCTTCAATCATTCTTGTTATTCCTGAGTGGAAATTGGAACATCTAAAAACAAATAATTGCTGGTAGTCTGGCTCATACAAAATGGTGGAGTATATCAGAACAAAGAAAACTGAAATCATGGTGTTTGCTTCTGAAGAAAAAATATACTTTAATATACAATGATGCTATTTCAGAGTCTAGCACACAATGAAATAGTTTTCCTCTTTGAAGATTTCACTTAGATTCCCACACAGAGCACAAATAGTATTCTCTAGTTTGAAAACAAAAAATAAGTAATTGCTTTCAAAGTCCAGTCTTTTGAAAGCATAGCAGTCTTTCAGATAATTGGTTATTCTCAAAAAGGAAAGGGGACTCTCCAACTAGTATTTATGAACAAATGCACATATCCAATAGTTTATGGTGTGTTTATGTGTCACTTTGATTTTCTGTCTGTGGTTATAACAGCAGGCACGCTTTGTGTTAAATGATTTGTTTCTGTAGGAAGTTTTCAGGTAATAAAAAGTTTCTTTTTCCCCATTCAAGGTTTTGCCCATTGGCTTTTCCCAGCAGCATGTCAGGTTCTTGCACTCCCTTATTTTATTGTCTAATTAACCCCAACTCCATCTTCGTGTATGTTAAACAAACCAAATAAAGGGAGGAAATGTTTGGGTCAAGCAGTGAAAGAGTGAAACTAAGCAGGACCTCTTCTGACCTGGGGCAAATCATTCTGCCCCTTGAGTCCTTAACGTTCTCATCTTTAAAATGAACTAACACAAACAGACTCAAGTCCCCTTTCAGCTCTCGAATATTATTTCTGCATTATTGATAAAGCAACTTCAATGAATTATCTTAAACCAGTCACCATTGCTTTAGTGCATGTGTGACTATGGAAGAATTTATTCATTCATTTATTTAATGTACATTTATCAGGAATCATGCTCAGAGCTGGGTATACAGTGTCAAATGAGCAGACACAGTCCTTAGCCTCATTGAGTTCATTGTCCAGAGGAAAAGACAGACAAAAACAAACTCTCAAATAAATAATAACTGTGATAAGTGCTGTGAAAGATAACCAGAGTGCTGTGAAAAAGAATAATAGGAAAAGGATAATTTAGACAGAGGAAGGAAAATGTTTTCAAGAAAGCTTCATTGAAGAAATGACAAGAGATCCGAAAGTGGAAGTGTCACCAGCCAAGTGAAGAGTGACAGAAAGGGCATTCTGGGCACAGGAAGCAACACATGTAGAGACCCCGAGGAATTAAAGAGCTTGTGCATTCAAGGAGCTACAATGTAGCTCAAGCAGAGTAAACAAGAGGGGTTAGCCTGAGATAAAGTTCCAGGTGGGCCTCACCAAAGCAGACAAATGAACCTTGGTGAGCATTTTATACGTTGTCAGACAGGCAGAGAAAACTTGCCAGAAGACATTTAAGTGAGCAAAAGAAGAGACTCAATTACATTTTTAAAACATAACTCTGGCCACTGTACACACATTGGGTTGGAGGAGCGCAAAAACAGATGAAGGGATGAGGGTGGCTAGGAAGGGGAGGCAATGGTAGAGAAGAGGGTGGATTTTACATATAGTCTTGGGATATCCTCATGTTGGGGCTATAGTCAGCTATAGCTGTAGCTCTGACTTCATATCTCACACTATATGGACATACTCACCCGTATATCTCCACTCTAAAGAGACTGTTAGAATCTCATTGCCTCTCCAGGTGGTCATCTTGGACAGCAGCCTACATCATCCATATCTGATCCACGGGAATCACGCACTTGTTTTACTCAAACACCCTTTTCTGGCAAGATTTCAGAGACCAGGTCTTGCCCACACAGTTGTCTTGTCAGGAGGCTGACAGGACCACAGGTCACCCATGTCTGTCACCTTTAGACTTGCCCAAGTATGGATATGGCTATAGTCACATGCCCCACGGTCTCCAGATGATATAGACCAAGTTTTTAAAATATTAAGAGTCTCCTTGAAGACTCTCTCTGTAGGACTGAGAGAGAACAAAGCACCCTCATCCTTCTCATCACGGTGGAGGAGAAGGGTGAGACTAATAGGGCCTCTACAAGGAAATCCTCTCTCCACTATCACAACTTTCTTCGTATTTTCTAATATACTTGAGGTGCTCAGCCATCTAACAGTGGTAAAGTCTATTTTAGTGCCCCTTTTTGAGGCCTGCCAGGGGGCCTACCATCTCACTTCAGTATGTCAGAGTGGACGGCACCTCTTGTCCTGGACTAAATGGAGACAGAAAACATCCCACTTTAGCCTCCTCTCCTAGCCTCCATCCAGCCACCTTCTAGGCACCACTGCTATCTCCCTGAAGCCCCCACACCCTACCCTCTTGTCTGCTTCTCCCAGTGCCTCTCCAGTGCTCCTGCCGTGGGCCTTGGTGCAGCAGGGCAGCTGCCAGGATGGCTGTCCGCCTCTGCTCTCCTTCTCTGCCCCACGATGGCATCCTGTCCCCAAATCTAAGTGACTCACTGCAGCAGCAATGTCCTTGCCGCCCACCTGCTCTTCCTCTTCCCCCAGGCAGGGCTTGGTGTCTGATTCTGTCCCCTCTCCCCTGCTTTAGAAAACCATCAGCCCCACTCCCACACAGATCCTGCTATTCCCCTTTTTTTCAGCCATTTCCCTGAGGGTTTGTCCAACCGCTCAGACCCTGTGGTAGAAAGGAGAAAATGGGTGAAATTTTAAGACTTTCACTACTCAGTAAAACACAGAGAAGCAGAAATGGGTGACTTAAATGAAGAGCAAAGAAAATGGAATTTACTAGCTTGACTTAAGAGAACAAGAAAGGGAAAGAGGCTTAGGTTTGTTGCAGTGATGAATAGGAAAGATATGGGAAGACACCAGAGCATATACCTTAGGTAGAAAATGAGGGAGAAGGCAAAAGAATCTACCAAAACGTGTTTTCCATTCTGAAAGCTTCATGAAAAAGTCACAGGATAGAATTACCACATTTTAGGAATAACCTCTTTTTCAGTGATTTCATATCAGTCACCAGTGAAGGGCAGGTTGTGTCCTAACCAAAGTTTGCCGTGTGCCTGACAGGAACAAATGCTAAGCACGGACTGCGCTGCAAAGCCTGTAAGATGAGCATCCACCACAAGTGCACAGATGGCCTGGCACCCCAGCGGTGCATGGGCAAGCTGGTAAGGGCTTGTGCCAGGAGGGAGCCCCAGAACTCGCTGCCTAGGGCATGTGTCTGCCCCAATGAGATCACTCTCTCCAAAGTCCTTCCCTGCTCCCCTGAGGAAGGCACCCAGAACTGGCCTGCCAGCTTGGCTTCCTAATAGTCAAAATGATAGAGCAGAGGAAGAGCCTTGTCAACCTAACAGGCGAATGCCCCATGTTGAAAAAGAGTTAGGGCCCTTAGTAGAGTAGCCAACTTCTCCCAGATTGGCACTTTCTCAGCTTTAGCACTGAAAGTCCCACATCCTGGGACTGTTCAGGTTTTGAAAGTGAAAGTCGTGCATCTCAGGAACCCGCTCAGCCCCAGGCAAACCAGGGCAGTTGGCTGTCAGCTCAGCAGGTATTTAGAGAGGACTAGAGCTAAGCCCCCACAAAAGTGAAGTGAGTAATAAATATCTGCACCACTTTAACGGAATTATGTTGCCCTAATCAAGAGACATTGGACTGTCCTGGCCCATTCTGGGCTGATCACACCATCTCAGGGGTATGGGCGTCAGTCCTGGTGACACACACTGATCAAAAGCAACCCAGAGCACACTGGAGGGTATTTTAAACAAGGATGGCCAAAGAATTGTAGAACCAATTGTAGAACAAGAACGTCTATCCTAGGGAATAATTAGGACTTTAACAGCTGTCTTCAAAAGAATTTAGCCTTGAAACACAGAAGAGTGATCCTATTGTCCTTTGTGGCTCCAGGGAAAAGACTTAGGATCCGTGGATACAAAGTCTTAACGGTCAGAGATAATGTCATCAAAGACCTGCCTCTAGGGTTAGCAAATGCTCCTACCCACCCTCCCAGCACAGTGTTCAACCAAAGGAGGAACTGTGCTTGCCAGGGACATTGGAGAGAGTTCTGCAATTCTAGTGGGGACCGCGCCACTAAGTTCTCATCTAACACTGGGGTATAGTAAGTCCAGGCTCTTAGTTCATCTACCTACTCTGATTTGCAGTATCGCTTCTCTCAAAGCCCTTCCTCACCTGGTCCCCTTCTCTTTTTTCAATGGTGATTCCCACAAACCAAGGCAAGGCCATGAAGGAGAATTCAGAAAAAGAGAATAGAATCAAGAACACGGAGCAGATGATTCTGGATAAAACTCTTCAGATATACAAGGGCCTCTAGGCCTACCTCTGAGGTCTGCTTTCCCATGCCCAGGCTTTTATGATTTTAATATACCACAGTAACAAATTGTGGCAAGATAATGCATGGCAGTCCATTTCTATCTGGCAGATAATGAGGATCTGGGATGCAAAGGAGGCTGCTGTGTGCTACAGAAGGACACATGGGACTGGGAAAGCCAGGACCAGGCGCTTGTTTTCCCATGGAATGTAACTAGCTTATTGCCACCTATAGCTTCCTCCCCCAGTGCCCCTGCCAGGGTTAAATTGCAGAATTATAGGATGTCAGCATCTTAATGAGAGACAGGAGGATGCCCCTAAAGAAACCTTATTGTTAGGGCCCTCATGTGGTTTTCTCTATCTCATCGGTGACATTCACCCTTCTCTTTTGTATTCTCTCTCCAGCCAAAGGGGTTCCGGCGTTACTACAGCTCCCCCTTGCTCATTCATGAACAGTTTGGATGCATTAAAGAAGTTATGCCCATTGGTGAGTTGGAACATGGATGGGTTGAGCTGGGTTTTGAGTAGCAAAATCAGCATGAGTGGCTGTGATCCACCCAGGGCTACAAAAAGTGGGGTATCTTTGTGTGTTTGCTTAGTGGCTATTTAGGTTATGATTGTTTGTTTTGCTGGAGGAGACATATAAAATAGACTGAATTCTCCAGGAATTGTCATTGTTTCCCCAATGAAGCTTAAGGAACACCTAAGTCCCAAAGGCTATCAATCTTCTGTCCCAACCATCAGCAGCATGGCAGAGTGGAAAGAGCATGGAGCATGGCATCCCATAGATGGGGTTCACACCCAGCTTTCTGTTGACCAACCGTGTGTCTTTAAACAAGTTACTCATCCTGTGAGGCCCTAATAATGAGAACAGCAATTGTTGCTTTTCCTAAATTTTGTAAAAGATAAATACAGGTTATAGACCAAGGCTTAGTAGAAACTCAGTGAATATGTTCTTCTTTAATGAAGACCAAACAAAATGCTCTATATTTATTGATATTTCTGGCTTGAATCTCTTCTTTAACAATATTTTTCAGTTTACTTCTATTATTTTTTTCTCTCTCAAAAATTTCTACATCTGTGTTTACCCTTTGGAGGGGGAAAAGCTTTAAACTAGAAATAATTGTAAACTAGAAAGCTTTCCGTTTGGGATTCATAAGACCTGGTGATGACAAATTCTTTCTAAAACAATTGCCTCCTCCTGCACATCTTGTATCTCAAGGCTTTGTACCTTGGTGAGCAGAGCCTCCCATTAGAGGAAATAATGCTAGTCTCTGGGAAGAACCTGGAAATTGCAGTCCAGCAGTTGGACAACAAAAGAGGAAGAGCAACCAATCAGGAAGAGTTTAGGAGCAGAGTCCTCCTTAGAAATGCTGGGTGCAGTGGGGGACCTGGTGAATGGTAGTACACTAGGGTCGGGGGCACATCTGTGAGGAAAGCTTGATCACAGAAAGCCCCCTCCTCCCGGGGGCTGGGGTCTGCTGCCCAGAACCTACTTCTCAGGTGCCATGAACCCAGGAGAGGTGGTAGGTGGTTGGCTGGGTTCTCTCAAATAAGCTTTCTCAGATGAGCTTTCTCTTCTGTTGCAGCCTGTGGCAATAAGGTAGACCCTGTCTACGAGACCCTACGCTTTGGCACCTCCCTGGCCCAGAGGACAAAGAAGAGCAGCTCCGGCAGTGGCTCTGATTCACCCCACAGAACCTCTGTAATTGTCCTCTTCTTCCCTTGGTTTGTCACTGGTGGTCTTGGGCAGGCCCGCCTCAGACACTGCAGCGTGAGGGAGTCTACCTACATGCCTCATGAGGGTGGGGCTGTTCGGAGTCAAGCAGCCTCCAAAAGGAAACCCAAAGTACCTTGGGCCACTAAAGGGTTAGCTGACACCCAGGAATCAGTTTACTTTTCTGCTCAAAGACCATCCTCTTGGCCTCATGCTTCTTAACTCTTCCCATGTGCCCCCTCTCCTTAACCTTCCCCTCAATATTATAATAGATAACGAATTAGTCAACACACAGAAGTGTTTGGCTCAAACAATGGGCAGAAGCCAGAAAGTCCTGGCTGTTTCCAGTTCTCCTTCCAGATACATCCCATTCAAAGACATAGCTATTTCTCACATTTTCCTAGGCTTTTCTCTCTAAGACAAGGTATACCTCTTGATTTCACATAAAAACTGCCCTCCCCAGAGGTACTTGACCTGTGACTCAGTGAGGTCTCTCTCCATGGGATACTCACCCTCCCAGGCACCTCTCCTAAGCTTTATCTGCTCTAAACTTAATGTTTCCTGCATCTCTATGACCTGTTATCATCATCTGTCTGTGGCTGTCCCAACCAGAATGTCTATAAATTGCTCCAAGATACCATAGAGCAGGGGTCCCTAATCTATGGTGAGTAGTATAATTATCTCATTATATATTACAATGTAGTAATAATAAAGTGCACAATAAATGTAATGTGCTTGAATCATCCCAAAACTATCCCCACCCCTCCCTGGTCCATAGAAAAATTATCTTCCATGAAAATTATCCCTGATGTCAAAAAGGTTGGGGACCACTGCCGTAGAGTTTTGCAGCCGATGCTGAAAGCCACCATCCCTCCTGCAAAGAGGCAAGGACCTTCCAGTTCACATTACCACTTAGGATAGCCTGTACTCAGTTACCAGTTCCACTGTTGCAGCCCCTGCTGGACTGGAAGCTTCTGGGCAAGACACAGATGAGAATCCAAATGGTCTGCCCCACGGGGTCCTCTCAATATCCAGTGATTATGGTGGCCTGTGGGAAGAAAGGCAGGGCATACTCCTGGGAGGGGTCCTCAGGGACTGAATTGAAACAGCCCCCTCACTGGGTACAGGTTTATCCATCAGATAACCTGAGATTGTAGGTCGTTAAGTAGGAATATCTTAATAGATCAGGTGGGTGAGTAGGTAGATGTGAGTCTTCTGACTGATGCCACGTGGTTATCCTAGAAGCCATCTTTACACTCACTGAAAGCCCTGTTCTTCATGTATCCCACTGATTTTTAAGAGGGAAGAATCAAAAATAAATTTTTACTCTTATTCCTTGTTGTACATAAAATTGATGTCAATTAGTTCTTTCTTATACTCAGTCAGCAAACATGAAGAGCCTACAGTTTATTCACACTGCAGAGACACAAAAGAACAGGAGGACATGGCTACATGCCCTTAGAATTCACAACCTATTTCTGAAGACCAAACCAATAAAGAAGAAAGTTGATGGTGGTGGCATTGTCTAGCACATTTTAAAAATAAATTTTTTATGTCTTATGCTATTTTATTGAGTAAGAACACAATATATATGTGTTAAGGATATTATAACTGTCATATAAATACTGAAGTACTTCATAGTAAAGATGGAAAATGTTTAGCTTCAGTAGACATTGCCTCAAAGCAATGAGAATATAATTCGTGACATTTTAAGATATATGAAAGATGGATATAAATGGTGCTAAATGTGACCAAAAAAGACATACAAAGTATATATGGGTGGGATTTATATTATATACAAATATGGCTGCACAGGTTGGGTAATAATGCCAATAATATACATAAAGTGCACAGGGCCTGACAAAATTAACATTCAATAAGTAAAACTTATTGCTTCTTTGTTTTCATTAGGCATCTAGGCCTTAGCTGGGTTTTCTTTGAACCTGAGTTATTATGAAGTTAAACAAGGGTGTAATCCATTAACAAGGCAGACATGTTATCTGAGAAGAACATTTCTCAGCCACGACCCTTTAACAGGGTCTGTGCCTGGGCTCTGCTAGAAACCCCTGGATACTCAAGAGTTCTGCTCTGTTCTGCTCAGCCCATCTCTTTGTCTGAAATGTCCTCCAGACACTCCTTAAGTTGATGTGTTCCCAGGGGTCTGCTTTTGCTTGGTCTTCTTGTTCTACTTGCTCTTTCTGGTTGATCTGTTTCACATTCCTTTAGTCCAACCACTGTCTCTAAGCTGATGACTCCCTTAGTTATTTCCTGTCCTAACCTCTTTCCCAACCACCAGACCAGTCCTACAGATATCTGCAAAATATGTAGGATTTTTCAATCAGCATGTCCAAATTAAACTCATATTCCATTGGTGATTAGGTCTTATGATTCAGAACTCAGAAATATGTATCAAAAATGTCCATCATCTCCATCAACAATGCTGAAGGTTTGAACCTCGTTATCTCTCATCCAAATTATTATATAGGAATAACTGCACCACTCTCTTCCTTTTGAATCTATACTTAGTAAAACCTTTGTGCAACTTTCCTAATTAAAATCCTCTATGGAATCACTTATGTCAAAACGACAATGCCCAAACTCTTTGGCATGGCATATGAGGCCTGTCACTATCCTAAAAACCCACCTTCCCCTGAATTCCCTAAGCTCTGTGACATTTCCAGACCTTAGAACATGCTGCCATGCCCAGTTGAAATTCTTTGAGAGCCACTTGATTTCTACACAAGCAATGAAGAGTCTCCAGACTCCCCCAAGCACGGCCAGTTGCTCCTCCCACAAGCCTTCCGGAATTCCTTTCTTATAGGATATACATGATTGCATTGTAATTACCTGCTTTTGCATCTATTTCCTGAACTAGGTGCTGGGTGACTACAGTAGACATCAGGGCCCCCCATTCCTTATCCCTCTCATTACACCAGGGCCTGACAGGATGCCTGGCACATAGTGACCACTCAAGAAATCAGTGAAGAATGAGGAAGATTAGCAAGGGACTCTTGAAGACTGACCTCAGAATCCTCAGAGATCCACACAGCACTTCAATTCTCACTCCCTAAGCTCCAGGCACAGAGTGTCCTTCTCTGAATAGCTGTGTTCTATCTAGGCACTCACACTTGGTCTCCACCTCTCTGCAGACAACACTTCTCCAAGCTTCTGGTCTGAGTGGGCGCTTCTTCCCTGGTCTCCCATAGCAACCAGTTCATCAATCCATGATTTACATATTGCTTGGTAATTTTCAATTTTTTGCTTAATTTTTGTCTCACTTTTCCAGCCCCCTGCTCCCCTAGATGAAGCTGCTGAAATGAAAGGACTCTTTGTTCAGATCTTTTTATTTGCATTGTCCATTGCCTTACACCAGGGATTCTCAAACTTGGTGGGTATCAGAATCCCTCAGAGAACTTTACAACAATATAAAGACGCAGGTCCTATCCTACTTCAGCCAGCCTGGACCTCTGTGAGTTTTATCAGCTCTCCAGGTGACTCCAATACCCACTACAATTTGAGAACCATTGATCTATACTGTGCCAACTTATTACAGATTCTCATTAAATATTAATATGCAGTCAATTAATGAACAGACAAATGAATGAACACCCTCCTCAAACTATATCAACTTCCAAAGGGCCTAAAGCCTGCAATGAGTTAAATTATTGGTTCTCAGTGTGTGGTCTCCAGATCAGCAGCATCAGCATCACCTGGGAAATTACTAGAAAG
This sequence comes from Lepilemur ruficaudatus, assembly GCA_963574885.1. NCBI lineage: Eukaryota > Metazoa > Chordata > Mammalia > Primates > Lepilemuridae > Lepilemur > Lepilemur ruficaudatus. The sequence continues at coordinate 9,283 of CAUYRT010058777.1, read as the reverse complement.
GCAAATTTGGGTTTTCCTCTCAGATCTACAGAATCAGAAAATCTGATTCGGGAGCCCAGTAATCTTCATTTTTAAAAAACCCTCCAGGTGATTCTGGTGCACATTAAAGTTTGAGTTACTGAGTTAAACGGAGGACTTAAGTTTGCTTCCCAGGAAATTGGCCTCTACCAGCCCTGCCTCTTCCTCCCTTGTATTCACCCTGGCTGGCTCACACTTGCTCTTGTTCCCTGTCTGTGTGAACAGCTTTGAATCACACATTCACAGTGGCCACCAGGCTGGGTCTGAAATTTGAAACAGAGATTCAAGAATGCTAACCATCCCCCAGCTCCATGTACCACATTACATCTCCTTTCTCAGGAGACTGAGGAGGACCATGCTGCCAATGAGTCGCTCCCTCAAAGCCACATAGAGCTGGCTCCCAGCCTGCAGCCATCTCTCTTTACAATTCAAGACTTTTTATAGATCCCACCCAGTGATCCAGAAGAAATGCACAAACAAACCTGGCCAGAGTGGACAGACCTCTGTCCACTTTAATCTGCGTTCTGAACAGGCCTTTCTCACATATCTGATGAGAGATGATGTATCCTCATCCCACGCCAGCACAAGCATCTCCCATGCTTGTATAAGACCAGCCTTGGCAGAAGGGCAATTGGAAAGCCAGTCTAGAGGGACAAGAGCTGAGAGGAGGCTCCCCAGAGATGGCCCTAATCTATCCACATCAGCAGCAGATGGCCACTCCTGTGGTTCTGAGCTTTACTGAATTTATGACAAGGAGCAATCCTAAGAAACATTTCACAGTAGGAAATGAACATTTCAGCCTCCTCATTTTTGGCCGATGCTAAGAAGCAGCAAGACCACTGGAGGGACAATTGAAGGTTGTTCAGTTTGCTTTCATCTCTAAAATAGCTTTGCTTCTAGTAACATCTGGACCCTGCAGACTGGTTTTAGGGGAAGAAAGCATAGTTTTACGAATGTCGATATGATGTCCATTCATCGCTGTCCAGTTATACTGGGGCTGGTTCCATCAGTAAATATTTGTTGGAGTTTTGTTCTGTCAAGCATTGTTCTGAAAGCTGCAGAGAAACAAAGACAAATCCAATTGTATTGAAATATCTGTCACATCACTCTTTCCTGGAAGTCCGACTTGCCTCAATGGAAGAAAACAGAAATGATTGATTGGTACTTTAAAATGATTTTGCTTCCTTCCTGCAGGTCAGTGATAATGAACTTCAGCCTCTTGCCATTCTTTTAGTATTGTTATGTCCTAAGGCTAACATATTCCCACAGAGCAAAGCTTTGTCCCACAGATTTATATTCTTCCAGGGCTGTAGAGGCATTTGTTTTACATTGTTGAGAAGTTGCTGCCTAGCTGTTTCCAAATTGTTATGTTTTCTTTAATGGGCTTTCAAATGTTCTAAAATCTAAACAGCTTGATGGCTTTAAGAAGGCCAGAAGAAACCAAATTCAAACAACATTCTCAGAGTTCGTTGGCTAGTTTATGAATAATCTTCAGTTTCCTAAGATTAAATTAACATAAATGAAATTCTCTGCAAAGTATCTCTTGTACAGAAATCGTGATCATGAACTTCAAGGGGAGCAGGGTTCAAGTGACTTAGAAACCCTGTGACACTGATTTTTTTCTTCTTTCTGTATGTCATGAAAGTAAGAGTGATTATAAAAAAAACTCTCAATGCTAAATTGCAACAAAAATCAGTCTCTGGAGGGTGGTGCTATAGTGCTCTAGAAGTGACTAGGAGAGCTGGGGAACTTGTCCCTCTCTGTTAAAAGATAAATTGGTTTTAAGAATGTGACTCTCCTCAGAGGCCCCCTAAATTTCTCATTGGAAGAGAATGGAGCCAGGCAGATGGAAGCAAGGTTATCAGCCCTTTTAGGGAGGCAATCAGTGGTCTGCTGGTAAATGTTTAACCAGCAGCTTGTGGCTAAACCCTGACTTGTAGCGTTTGCCAATTTCCATGGTGTAAATACCCCTACCACAGTAACCAATTTCCTGCTATCAGTGTGGTGGCCCTAAAGGCTCTCACCAGCCCAAGGAGCTGCCCCAGTGCACCATTGGATGAAGCATGGTGCTTAAGAGCACGCACTCTGGAGGCAATGCCTGGGATTCAGGGCCCCAACTCCACCACTTATTAGCTGTGGCACCTCAAGAAGAGTTAGTTACTGATTATCTCTGGGCTTAAGATTCCTCTCTGAAAAATGGGTCTATGGTAGAGTTATTGTGATGAACAAATGAGATGACACATATAAAGTACTTAAAAACAGCATGTGGCAAATGATCAGGGACTATATCTGTTTAGAGTGCTGTCATTATTATTGTTGTTGTTTTTGTTGTTTCTATAACCTAAGTGGAAGAATGATTATGGCTTTTCTTATTGCAAAAAAAGGCAGAGTAAGTATTACAAAATCACTGATTTTTGCAGCAATGGAAACAGCATTTAACTCGTACCTAAGTAAGTGGTGCATTCTCAGTAGTGTATCTTGTCTCTATAGTGAATACTTACAGCTCACCTATAGAAAGAGCTATAGTTTTACTTAAAATGTTAAGCAACAGGATATAGGCAGGAATTCTGATTTTTCTCTGTTTTCTGTTCCTGGGAAGAAGCCTAACTGTGGCCAGTGCACATAGACATTCACTAATTGAGTACCTGGCATGGCCAGCCTGAGCCTGCCAGACACCTGAAGGACAGTACTGTACCCACAAGAGAACACAGCATCTCTGAAGTTAGCCAAACAGATGAGATAGTGATTGCTGGATTCTTAGGTGTCATGCAAATTCCACCTTAGCTCTTTGACTGACATCAAAATTTCTGTTCATTGACCCCCTGATATAACATTGCTCATCCCGTGCTATTTTCTCTTTCCTCCAAGACATCAGATCTGGTGGAGGTTCCTGAGGAAGCTGATGGGCCACGAGGCGAGTACGACCTAAGAAAACGCAGCAACAGTGGTGAGTGAGGGGGTTGGCCCAGCACAAATGTGAATCACTTGAGTTAGGGTCAGGGGGCAGGTGAAGTCGATTTCCCATCCCCACTATTTCTCTGCTAGCTCAGGAATTCAGTCAGACAAAGTGTTCAGTATTCTGGAGGGAAACTGAGTGTAGTTTCCGGTTGATTTCCACGACTCAAACATTTCCCTGCATTCTGTCTCCTGAGTTCTCATACTTTATGGACTTAGCTATATGAGGATTTAGGAGTCACTTTCAGATATTTTTGTGAATGCATCGTTTTCTCCAATGACCTAAATTAGATTAGCAACCATATCACAGAGACGCTACTTCATGCCCCACCTGAGGTTCCTGACACCAAACGGCAGCAGGGCCAGCGAGGGGAGCATGGGCTTCATACTTGACTCCTTCCCTGGCAGAGACAACTAAGACCCTCAAAAACTGTACAATCCAGTCAAACATTCTTTATTAATATTGCTTAATCTTCTAATAGCTTAAGCCCTTGTTTCAATAATTTCTAAAACATTTATTACCTGCTAACTACATACTGTTGCTTGCTAACATTAAGGAAGAACCAAACTGTAACCCAGAGCATAAAGACACATGAGCAGACCCTTAGGGATGCATCCTGCTGAGCCTTTTTGACATCAATAACTGTTCAACCTTTCCTCATGTATCAAAACCTATTTATGAAGCATTTACTATCATCAGCAAAAGTACATCTGTCACAGTCTAGCAGGGTGCAGGTCCTGACCTGCGTTGTTGACTCAGGCTGAACACATTCTCATGGAGAAGTGATCCCTGCATGCTCCAATCCCAGCCCCTGCCTTTTCCAGCCTGGATGCAGAAGTTCTGCATTCAATACTGTTTGTCGCTGCATCAGCAGCAGCTGTCTTGCAGCATATCGCTTCCACTTCCTTCCCTCTGGGAATTCATTTGTGTCTCTTTGCACGTTAGGACTGTGCCTGTGTGATTCCCACAGGCACCATGTGCTTAGCTGCCTAGTGACTCTCCTTTCTAAATAAGCATCAGCTTTCATCATACCACTGCACCCCCCTTTGCCAAGCCCACACACACCTACTAATACTCACCTTTAGAGTAAGGATTCTATGGCATCACATGGCAAAACTGTAATTTTAGATCAATGCAAACAATCATTCACCATTTAGCAGTGCCATTAGAGAGACACATTAGAAGAAGATGTTGGCTTTGAGGGGAACCTCACAGCAGGGCAGCAACATGGCAGGGCTGTCCCTGCCAGGTCTGTCCAGCATTGCAGGACCAGCAACAGAATCTAAGCAGCAGTCCTAGAGTTCTTCAACATCTGAGGCACTAACTTATCAGGGACCCTAACTCATCAGAGACCCCTGTATAAATCAGGCTTGGATGTCAATTCTTCAAGTCTGGTAGGCTGCTCCGTCCCGAGTCTGACTTCCACCTTCATCCTTTCCCTGACATTTCTCCTGCCAACATTGCTGATGGCCTCCTCATCACTAACTGCACTGGAAGCTTTTGGTCCATGGCCCATCCTTGCTCTGGAGACAGACTGCCAGATTTCACTTAATGATTGTGTGATCTTGAAGCAATGACCTAGCCTCTCTCTGCTTCAATTGCCTCATCTCTGAAATGCAGACAATAATAACACAAAATCAATAGAGTTGTTATGATCTTTAGGTGAGATAGCAAATGTACACACTATCCATACATTGGTGACACTCAAATTTCATCTCCAGCATTACGCTTCTTTGCTGTCTCCAGATGCCTATTGCCTACTGGACATTGCCCTCTGAATGTGGAATAGGAATCTTAAAGTTAATACACCCAACTTTACTCTTGATCCCTTCACTCACCCACCCAACCAAACCGGCTCTTCCCACAATTATCTCTGCTCGGTCAATAGGAACTCCATTCGACCAGTTGATTAGGCCAAAGTTTTTGGTGTCAGCCTCAATTCCCCCTTTCTCTCACACCTCATATCCAATCAGGCAGGAAATTCTATCTTCTGCTTCTCAAAATTATGCTCAGCAGGTGCCCACTGCTAACTCTCTGCCTTAGCCATCTGGTCCAGCTCTGTTGATGCTGTTGCTCACCAATTCCTTTAGAAGCTAAGGCCTCTATTTACCCTGGGGATCTCTTCTCTCAAAAGGTGTCCTCATAGGATTTTATAATGTGAAGAGCTGTATTTAGGAATCATCAGTATGCAGCATGGTTGCTATTAACAAAGCCATCATAAGGTCATAAAATATCAGAGATGCAGGTAGAGCCTCATTACTCCAATTGTGACCCATCTGACCAGCATCCTGGGCACCATGTGAAAGCATGTTAGAAATGCAGAATTTCAGGCTGTCTCAGACCTGCTGAATCAGAGTCTGCATATGAGTCTGTGGTTCCTGTGGTCATACGGCCATTAACATTTGGGAAGTAGGATTTGAGGTTATATAGTCCAATTCTCTTCCTCCAATACACACGCACACACACACACTCTATAGCACATACCACATAGATAAGGAAACTAAGTCCCAGAGTAATACACTACACACAAAGACACAAAGTTGATTATTTTCCATCTGTTCTAAGGGGAACAGCCTCATTCAAAGGGATCTGTTGAAAGAACCTAGCAAGCAATAAATTTCCAAAAAGCTTTGGAGATCTATTAACAATTCCTTTGATCAACAATAGCTTCCTTCACAATGCACCCTTAGAAGCTAAGGAGATTAATTATGCAGCAGTTTTCTTCAAAACATCTTCCTCTAATTGGTTTTAATCCCCTGTCCATGCAGTTTGAGAAACAACATAGAGAAAATATCCAACTTACATGGTTCAAGTTCCCGCCGTTCTTCTCAATCATGGCAAGGAAGGTGTTGGCTTTTCAGAATCAGTGTTTGGGAGGCCAGTCTCAATCAGTTCTGCATTACATGTTTCATTTATGTCTTAAAAATGAATGCAGTGCACGCAGGTGTTATTTCTTCTAGCCAGGTATTATGTCAAATTCCTTGAGGAATATTTCCAAAGCCACCTTAGAAGAACAGTACAATTAATATCTCTACTACTAAGAATTCAGTCTCTGCTTTCTCTCTTATAAATGATCTTGGGCATGTCTGAGTGTTTCTGGTTGTTGTTTTCAACACTATCCCTGGATCTATCATAAATACAGATCGGGAAAATTGTTGACCTTCACCTTTGGCTTAACTGCCAGAAACTTCACTCATAACAAAGTAATGAGCAAAGGGAGAAGTAAAATTCTGGGCTTCCCATTTCAGCTTGAAATGCCATAGAACAACATTACTGGCTGATTTTAATATTGCATTTCAGAATGACTGTATGTGATCATAATTTTCCTGGAAGAGAAACAGAGAGAACAGGATACAAGCAATACAAATTCCTAGAAATTGTCTTCAAAAAGGACTGGGTTAGTCACATCCACTTCAGGATATTACAAAATTCGATCTTACCTCATTTTGCACCAAAGAAATTATGTCCAGAAGGGAAAAAAGGCAAGCTCTGACTTAGAAAATTCATCCTTGCCTATAGAATGCACTGATTCTGTATCTCACATTTTAAGGTGTCACAAAAAAGAGCAGATTTTTTAATGGCTAAGTTGGCAAATGTCCCTGGATTTTGTACCCCTCCAGTGGACAATTTCTAAATTACAAATGCAAGTATTTATGGTATGTCTCTATAGCACACATTTTGTATCTAGACCAGGTAAAGATCTCTTTGAAAGCATGAAAGATTCCCTTTCTAGCAATGTGGAGAACTGGATGTTCAGAGAAATTTTTCCCAGTTTAGCATTCCTAGAACTGTTGAGAATAAATTTTTTTTTTAATTTCTAGTTAATGCATGGCTAAGCTGACAGCAAAATAAGTAAATTCCTTAGAGTATAGAAATGACAATAAAACATGAATCCAGAGACATAAGCAGGTAAAAGCTAATGTTTCCTCTGCATCTCCCTGAGCCTCAGCTTGGGCAACAATAGACCCCACATACGAACACTAGAGGACAAAACCTGGGGAGTGAGCAGGGTACTAGGTTACATGAGAGGCCCTTTGGAAAAATGCTAATACCCCAAAAGACATCCTTAGTGTCACTAGAAAAAAACAATGCCCACAGAGAAATATGCTATATCATCCTTGATTTAGGTAGAAAAGAAAAGAAACAAGGAGAGTGGGGAGGAGAGAGAAAGAAAGACAGACAGAAGGAGGGAATGTAGGAAGGAGGAAAGAAGACAAGAAAGTCTTCTTACTTGGGTTTACAGCCTGAATTCATGCTACCTGTATGGGCAAAGTAAAACAATATGAAATTTTAGTTTAATTTAAAGTTGCCAGGTGTGATAAGATCACCAGGCATTAGGCAGAAGAAAATGTAAAGCTTCTCTGGAGGAAGAGAATTTTAATCCAGATCTTAAAAACTTCCCACAAATGAACTTTCAAAGAACATGAGCTAACAATCAAAATTCACGGAACACATGAGAAAATGAGCCATCATGAGTAGGAGCTAGCAGAAACAACCAATTTTATGATCAGACTCTCAGAGACTGTATATTTTTGAATTATCAAATAAAGAAATATGTAACTATATAGTTGTATATATTTAAAATATAAAAAATGGACTAGAAGATACAACAAAAGAGTAAGAGACTATCAAAAGTAAATAGGCAAATTTGAAGAAAAATCAAATACAACTTCTAGAATTTTTTTTTTTAAAAAAAGTAGAACTTTCGCTGATGGGTTTAATAGCATATTGGACATAACTGAAGAGAGAATTAATTCCCTAAAATATAGAGCCAAAGAAATTGCAGAGAATAGCCAGGGAGACAAAGCAGTGGAATTCATGATAGTAAAAGAGACATGGAAAGTAAGGGAGAAAGTCTAACATGCATCTAATCAACATTTTAGAAGAACATAGAGAATCAGAGAGAGACAGTGTTCAAGAAGATACTGGCTGAGAATTTTCTAGAACTGATTAAAGATACCATTCCTCAAATTTGGAAATTTATAGCTGGATACATCTAGTGGAACTACAGAATTTCAAAGACAAAAGAAACCATTACATGCATTAAAAGACAAATTACCTGGAGAGGAATGAAAATTAGATGACAGTTACTTCTTACAAATTACAATAGAAGCTAAATAAGAGTAGAATGATACCTTCTGTATGCTAACAGAAAAGTGACTGTTAACCTAGAATTGCAAATGAAGCAAAACTATCTTTCAAGAATATATTTTCAGACAAAAATCACATCTACAGTGCAATTAAGAAAGACCTATGCTCAAAAATTGTAAAAAGATGTACTTCAAACAGGAAATTGTGACCTTAACAGAAAGACTGAGAAGTAAGAAGAAATAAAGAATAAAGAAAATGGTAAACATGTGGTTAAATCTAAGCAAACATCGGCTACATAAAAAGTAGTATATATTAAGAGTTAATAAAATATTAAAATACTGATATTTAAGTGGGAAATGGGCATTCAAAGATTCTTGTATTATTTGGAAGGAGATTAAATGTACTATTTCACTTTAGATTTTGTTAAAATATACCTCGTAAATTTCTAGGACAACTGCAAAATGAATAAAAAATAGATTAAACCTTTCAAATCAGAAAAGGAACAAAATTTAATGATGAGGAGGAAAAAAGCCAATTAATTCAAAATAAAAAAGGGAAGGTGGGGAATAGTAGAAAAAGCGTAGAAAATTTGGGACAAATAGAAAGTACAAAATAAAATGTTAGGAAGGAATCCCAACTTATCAGTAAACAAAATCAATGTAAACCAACTAAACCCTAGATAAAAGATAAAGTTTGTCAGACTGGATTTTAAAAATGATCTACCAGCCTGAGTAAGAGCGAGACCCTGTCTCTACTAAAAGTAGAAAAAAAATTAGCTGGACAACTAAAAATACATAGAAAAAATTAGCCGGGCATGGTGGTGCATGCCTGTAGTCCCAGCTACTCGGGAGGCTGAGGCAGGAGGATCACCTGAGCCCAGGAGTCTGAGGTTGCTGTGAGCTAGGCTGACACCACTGCACTCTAGCCCAGGCAACAGAGTGAGACTGCGTCTCAAAAAATAAAAAAAGGAAGGAAAATAAATATAAAAATAATCTATAAGCTGTTTATAACTATCTAAAACATAAAGATATAGAGAGTTGAAAAGTGAAGGAGTTATTTTTAAAAGTTACCACAAGGGGAAAATATAGGCAAAATTAAGAACTTTTCAGATGTAGAAACAAAGGGAAAACCACAGACAAATATTAAGCAAAAGAAAAACCATTTGGCCATATTACTATGCAAAAAATGAACTTTAAGACCAAAAACGCATTACTAGAA